>JAQFYT010000837.1:0-20519 GCA_034694925.1 Ceratophysella denticulata
CCCTGGCAACGGGCAAGGAGGCTTGAGACCAGGCTTGGTCGTTAATGGAGCCATTGACAATTGACTCGAGGGCTTCTACCTACTGAATATGTTTTCATGGTTAATGTTGACCAATTTTATCTCATTAAATTTTTGCGCAGCTATGGCTTGTCTGCTGTATGGGCGCATATTCGCTCCCGTTGCACGCATTTATCCGGCTTATAAAGAATTAACGAATATATGATTTTTGATAACAGATAAAAGCTACACAGGAATCGGATCGTGGATGGTATATGTGCCAGGTAAGAATAGATGTTCTAATCAATTTTTATAGTTTCTGAAAATTGCCGGGTTTCGATTTTCTCGTTCAGCTTTAACTGTGTAACTGTCTAAATCCAGGTTAACACGGACCCAATGCGGAGTCTCATGGGATTTCTGGAAGTTGTAGGTGAGTATTTTTAATCATGTTTCAACTAAGGAGTTTACTGTTCTTGATTCAACGTACTTTTGCCAATATTTTTCGGCATTAGCGCTTGTCCAGTATGCATATATTTATTTTACAGTATTACTATAGTAAAGGTTTGCAAACCGAAGATACGTTAAATTGACGTCGTTTTCCGAGTTGTGTTGTCTTATATGTGAAAGCTCTTACATTTTCCAACTGAACCAATCGAACTGTTGACGAACTAAAAAATTAACAACCGACACCTTGACCAGACCACTTTAACGAATTTAATTATGGTTTACTTGAAATTCTATAGGTATATTTATTTTACCAAAAGTAAGTATTGGGCGTTTCACCAGGGTATCTGCCATAAATAGGTAAACGGTTGTAAAGTACAAATTACATGGTAAGCCAAGCTGTAGATTTGGAGGGACCGTAGCGTGGCATGACTGGGGTTGGGAAGCAAGAAGTTGAACCGAGGGTGGTGTTATTCGGTGGGGCGGTTTCCGTTCCACCGAGTAAATCCTACCTTCCGGGATCTCAAACCGTTCTTGAATCCTAATGACGTTCCTTGAAGGAAAAGCTTAGGCACATGAACTCATCTACTTTCTCTGTCTGCCTCACTCACACTTTCCCTTCCCTTTGAGGTTGACGATGTGGGATTCAGTGGGAATTAACACAATAACAACGCATTGCACTGGATCGCAGTATATGACAACAAAACTTGTGCAATTATTATTAGGAAGGTAAACATGACATAACCTCTTATTTTGTTTCCTTTTTCTCTATTCCGCCTCTGCAGTTCCTCCGCAGATAATTGACAAGGAGACGAGCACGGACCTGGTTGTTAAAGAGGGATCCAACGTCACGCTTCACTGCAAGGCCAAAGGCCATCCCGAGCCCTATGTAATGTGGCGGAGGGAGGACAATCAGGAAATTCAATATAATGGAGTCATGGGTAAGTAAACCACTTCCAACCCACACTGTCTATGGTAGGTATACTTGTTTCAATGTTAAACAACTGCATTCCCATTCACGGCCAGTGTACAAATGTGTATCTTGTTCCTGTCATATTAGTAATCACCAAATCCAGACCATGGGATAACCACCCCTGAGAACCAGCGCTGAGTCTCAGTGATAATTTGAGTTGACCTGAACTATGCTTCTTTCTTTCATGGAGCTCATATTTTGTTGTTAGAGAGTTTTGGTGTTAATTAAGAAAGCGGAGGATGCCATGTAGGAGCAGATAGGAAGAAAGTTGGACGTGGTTGGCTGGAGGCATGCTGCTGTCCAAACCGTAGTTTCCATGTGGTCAGAACTTGGGGTAGCGGCCGTCAATGGGAATGACATGACAGGAGAGAGCGTGGAGGGTGCTTGAGAGGAAGGAAATGAATTCAAGACATAAAGTTACTCAACTTTGTATTTTTCTCCTCTCCTCGCTCTCGTTCCTAACTAGATCTAACTAGACAGACCCGAACCTCGTCCCATCTCACCCACCTCTCTTTAATCCAGGAAATGGCCCTGGGCTGAATTTGTTGTGTCCGGAATTAAAGAGGATAACTTAATCAAGAGTGAAACTTGGTTAGGAACTCAGTTTCTGGCTCACGTTCCGCACATATCCCTCCCAGCCAAATCCCGTCTCTCCTCTTCTTCCTCCCATGTCAAATTCCTTGGACTAACCCGCCTCTAATCTCCCTCCGCCGCTCCTCCACAGCATCACCCGCAATTAACACACGAGCCCAATTCAATCATAATTCCCAGCCTTCCCAAAAACTTAATCTCTCATCAAACTAAGGCCTGACAAGTATAAACTTCAAATTGGTTGGACCTCTAGGTCTAGGTAGCTCACCAAAAACTTTCATCTATCTAAGGCTTAAAAACTACCTTCTCTATTAACTGCTCTATGCATGGATTATACTTTATTTTGTACCAGTAGTGGTGCTTTGGAAAAGGGTCTGAGGAGAGATTTTTGGGCATCGGTATTTCTTCCTTGGCGATGATTTGGTAGCTGCTTAGCAGGGCTGGATTTTCAGAATGCTGCAGTGCAAGAAGAGCTCAGGACTTTACCCACTTTGGTTATTTCCGATCTAACTAAACGCATATAATAACTCCAAATCGTAATGCTTTATGAAAGAATAAAGTATTGAGAAAGTACCCGTATTTGGCGTTGTTAAGAGGGAGTAAAACAATAGATCATGGGATTAACAAACTTTTGTCCTGTCTTCCGCACTCGTAAACTAGATTTGAGTTGATAGGTTACAATAGGCCTGAAGTGATGTCTATATGTGTGGATGGTTTTAGGTTGTGAATTATTACGTTCTATTCTTTGTGCAAAGAGGAAATGCAGTTTTGATCTCAAATGTGTATCTTGTATTCAAGTTTAATCATTTCAAGTAGTTTTATGTTTACTTATCGCAGTGCAGTAACGAGAGTTACTCTACTGGAATGTTATATATATATGGCTATCCATATTCCTTATTGATAATTTGTTAGCTCAAGCTCCTGGACTTGGTCATAGCATAGTTACATATTCACAGTAGAATAAGGGAAATCATGGTTTGCTGGATTTTGCTTGCGTTCTTCGCCTTGTTCAGGATGAAGTGAAGTTCATATATGGAAAAAGGTATGTTTCAACTGTTTCAATGAGAGAAATCCTTGGTTGGGAGTCGGAGAGTAGAAATAGGAACTGGAAGTATAGATGACTTGAAATTGAAACTCTGAAGATCTTGTGGAAACGGCACTTTTGGGACTTCCCCAAAATATATGTGTATCAGAAAAAGGAAGGAGAGGACTGGTGGGGTGTGGAGCTCCGTTCCTTTCAATCGAATAAAATAGATGGAATATCGTAGAATAGACAATAGTGGAGAACCTGAAACGGAATTGAAAATAACAAGAAATCTCATTCAGATCAGTTTATGGGCCGGGGTCTTTTGGACTCTTTACAGCATTAAGGGACCCAAGGAGACAGTAGTAAAAGCAGAGAATCGGAAAATTAAAAGCTGGGTCCCAGATTAAGATACACCCGATCCCTTATCACACCAACTCACTGATCCCTTCTCGGCTCCTCATCTCTTCTTCCCCAACTCAATTTAACAATGAGCAAGCACAAGCAATCAGACTCACCCAACTGACCCATGAATTCCATGTCCAGCCTCTACACTCTGTGAAATACAATTTCCTTGTCTTCCATCAACTATCCAGGCATGTAGAAAAGAAAACGAACGCTCACGATTCCATTTCCACGTTGGAGCAATAAACAGAGTTATTGCCATCATAGATTTAACATAGGACGGACTGGACTTAAGCCCAGTTTTGTTTGGGCTCCGAAGCAGGTGTTAAGAAGATAGATGCGAATGCTTGTTTATGTTGGAATACCAGGGTTAAAGCAGAGAAAGGAATCCTGCTTTGTATTTATTGCTCGTAAAATATTAAGCTGTTTCAATATAAATCACTTTTACGATCAAGGAGAGCCTTATGTGGAAAAATTGAAAATGAATGATCATTGATCTTTAAGCGGTTCGAGAATTGGATTGATAAATTAAATTCAGGGATCATATTCAAGTGCTCCGGACGCAACGTTCGTTCCTACTAATCATATTCAGGACGACGGCTGTCCCACTCCAGCCAAACGGGATGTCAAATCTATTTTGTGAGATGGAAGATATTAGAGCATTTTGTACATGTAGGCTCGTTCTAGGTACATTTGCATTTGAAGTGAAGCGTATTGAGTATACGGAAGTCTGACTGGAGCAGTGCAGATGTCGAGGGACTTGTGTTCGTTATGATAATGTGACATTACGCTCACCTAAGACTTTGAATAAAGGACTGCGTAACATCGGAGATTTGAAGGATATGTATGTGGGAGGAGGAACATGCCGTTCCCGGAGAGTGCTGCTCTGGGTTTGGCTAGGGTGGTGCGTTGGGTGGAAGCCACAACGAGTTGGAGAAAGAAATGCAATGTTGATGCATGTAAATGGTCGCGATTTGAATTCCAAGTATTTGTTTGTCTCTCCTGTCCTAATGGGAGACTCTTTGCGAATATTAAATTCTTGTGGAGGGAAAGGAGTAACTGAGAACCGAACGTGGCAGTTAGCCCAAGTATTCCACTGAAAACTCCGGAAAATCTCTCAACTTCTTTTGTATTCCTCAGATTCTTCCCATTCCAAATGTGCCAACAGCTACTCCAATCCGAGAAAAAAGTAAAAACCAACTGACATTTACTTTATTATTTTCTCCAAATTTCAAAGTTCCTTTTGGTATTGGTGTCGTACGTCGAGAAATTAACCTAACCGCTCAACCTTTCTTCGTGAACATTTCGTGAACACGTGGTTTAAATAGTTCTATAGTACTATAGAGTTCAAAAGTAATACATTTACACTTACAAATTGACAATCGGTCAAAATGGATTAAATGGAGAAACCGGGGCCGTTCATTAACTTTATTTTGTTTTTGTTTGGATTTTATGGAGAATGGAGTAAACGCTTTAGTTAGGCGGACAAATGTTATAATTTATATTATCGAAGCTCGGAAGGACTAGCAGATGTGAGTGGATGTCAATATAATGGCGAGGCTTGTCTTTCCTTGTTCGAAGTACGGGCGAGGAAGAAAGTCAGAAAAGGAGAGAAGCAGTAAAGTTATAAAGTTGGGAGTACAGAAGAGGAGGCAGTTGTTGTACAAGGAGCTCAAGTGACATTCCGCAGCGGCCTGTGTACACCAACTCCTGAATCCAAGTCTTGGTTGGTGAAAGTAATGTAAACTAAAAAGAGAAACTCCAAAGAATCTGCTTATATCCGGAGAAGGAAAGGGAAAGTTGAGAGTTTTCCAAGAAAGAAAAGTTAAGTTGTGTTTGCTCATAAATGCTTTTGGGTTCACGCCTTGGTGAAGATTTTCTGTTAATTTACAATAATTCCATGTCTTTTCTCTTCTCCCTTCCTCTGTTTTACTTTCGGCCTCCAAACAAACAACCAAGAATTAGCATTACAGGGATTCCATTAAGTTTTTACATTGATTGATGAGTCCCTGGTCGACCCAGGCTAACAGATTTAGAGCAAAGTAATTTATGAATATCTCTCAGTCAGCAGGGAAAGAAATGTCCCCAACCACAATACACCCCCAAATGAGATTATTCTACAATCAAAGTAATGCATGAGCCTATATTTATTGGTTCTGTCTGCTTAACAGTCCCAAAATATGGCACGGATATTTTATATAGGATTGGATTAAAGTGGAGTGAAAAACTAGACACAGAGGTGCGTGTAATTCAATCCAAACATTCAAATAAACCAGAGTAAGTTAGCGTTGTAGGATTTGTGAAACGAGGAGGCGGCTAACACAGGATTGCAAATCTATTCCTTACTCCCGAGCATTGTGTTAGCTAGGGCTCTTGAGAGGAACTCAATCCTGAAGCATCAAGTTCAATTTCCCATTTTATTCATCACGGAGTCGGAATGTGAAACAGACCACCCAGTCTAAGTGAAATCGAATACAGAAAGAGGAAGCCTGTGTGTAGACCATTTCTCGTACTGCCTTGTACATAGTTTACCCTTGTTTATATTTTAGAGTTGAACCGAAGTCCTGGTCTATCTGAAATATGCATGCCTCAGCTCAGAATACTCTCCAGATTTCAGGTGGACACATGCCTCTGATTTCAATCCCCCGTTTTCTTCTACTATATATATCCTACTTTCTTTCAACTCTTCTTCTGTCAGCAAATTCCTTGACATGAGCCAACTTATTAGTTCTGAAACCAGCCTTGAGAAAGCATCAATTTTTTATCACGAAGCCACAGGATCTGCAGTTACTTACAATTTACTTCCTTGACCATCCCTTGTCGGAAACACTAGTGTAGGTTGTTAATTTAATCTCAATGAATTCAATTGGTTTCGTGTTAATACATAATGTCAAAACTCTTAGCTATGCCAGATACACGTACACGTAGGTATTTAAATGCAATAACTGTACAAATTATATACCTAATCAGATGCCCAGATGGTACCCACACCAAAATACGAGAAACATTGTCCCGATTTTCGTTTGAATTATTGTATATACGAATTGTATCTTCATCAACCGCTGCGCCCATTTTGTCGTCTGGCGGGGTTTCGAATTTCATTTTGATCGAAAAAATGTAATATTTGAAACGAGGAATTCAAGCAAACGTGAAGAAAGTGTTGAGGCGGGGTGTGGAGAGAAAGTGTTGGGATTGTTGTGCATGTGTGACCAAGAGTGGACGCGGAAATAAATCTGGAGAGGGAACACCTTGTCAGAGGGATTTCATGTCCTTTCTCCCTTTCAGCCCGCCTTCACGCTCCATTTATTCACATGGCTTTTTTTTGTCGTGCCCACGCCACGCTAGCCTCGTCTCCCTCTTAACTCCCTCGAATTATGATTGTCTTCCCAATCCCCGCTGCCCTTCACTCAGCCTCCACGCTGCACTCCAGCAGCCTCATCCACCCACCCCAGCCCTGCCTCCAGAACTGATTTATGGAACATGCTACGAAAACGTGCTCACACTTCCTCAATAGGCATATCCACACTAATTGAAACATCCAGGAATCACAACTACGATCCGCCATTTAACAAAACTCTAAGTTGGGCTACATTCAGGGAGCTAATTCCAAAAATATCCTCGGATGGCTTACTTAAGTTCCCTGAATCTTCTGTGACGCGCCGACTACTTAGAACGCAGGCAATATTTCTGTCCGTCTCACTGCTTCCAAGTAATAATGAGAATTAAGGAATGGAGTGTGAGATGAAGTTCTCAGTGCTTTTTTCCGAAATCCGGTTCTGGGCCGCCTGGAATCTCCGCCTTGGTTCCATCAGAAAGGAAACTCATTAGTTGAGACACAGTACATTAGAGCCATATATTAGGCATTAAGTCCGTGGAGTGGGAGGAAATGAATTCGTGCCGACAGAAGAGAAAGAAGTGGATGAGTTCCATGTTTATCGTATAAATTTTATACTCCGTTCATCGCTCATGAATTGTTATGATTATTTATGTTTTATTCATGAATCTAATAGTCCCTGCTCCACTTCTTCGCCAGGAGTCAGACAGAAGCTGGGAGGAAGTGAAATAAAATGCGGGGAAGGGAGAACGGGAAATTGGGAAGGAGACAACACGGCATATGATATTCTATTATGATTTCTTATTTCTCTCTACTACCAGATCTTCCTGAGACTGAGACGCGTGGACTGAAACTGAGGCCTAGTGTAACTGTAAGGCTGCAGTCCTGCTGGAATGGGCATGTAGATCTCTAGTTCCACTTGTAGACAGCACTTCTCTCGTGGAGAAAGCAAGAAAGAAAGAAGGAGCTCCTCCAGCAGAACATTATATTAGAAGGGAAATGGGAACTCCGATCACACACTTCACTACATTTGCATAGTTATACGCTGGATGCAGTTCTGGAGCCCATCAAACCCCGTTCTGTCGGTGTAGAAGTCTGGGATAGGACTCCCGGCGCTCCGCCACGCCAGCAGCCTCTCCCGCTTAACACCCTCCTCACACTCACTTTCTCCTGCCTGGAGTTTGTCACTGTCCTCTCCCCTCTTCATATCTCCCATTAACAACACACTTTTATTCACATTCCTGTCACTCTGACTAGCCTCATTTAAGACATTACAATCCAAAACCCAGCTGGAGAACATGGAAACTTCCCAGCAGGCCCCACATCTCTCAGCCCAGCTCAAAGTACGGCCCAAGTCAGACTCCTCCTGATCCAATCTATCCAGGGAGTCAAGACCGTTTTTCCATGCATTAAAGCATGAAACATTGTTTTTATGAGATTTGATTCAGCCATAAACGATTGTTCTGATCTAGTATGAATTACAATCGAATAAACAATTAGCAGCGTTTTCTTCTATAAACCAATAGGTATATAGGGTTACGGTAAGGATAATGTATCCTAAATATATTAGCTTTAAATCCCCATTGCTTGAATTCCCAAATAAATGCAGTGACAAAGGGAGCTGTTCAATGGAAGTTATAAAGAATAAGGTAGTTTGTATTATAGCAAAGTAACCGTGAAATGGCAGCTGAACTTCAAAAGTCAATCCCAACCCTCTACTTTTTTATGTTGTTTGTGAAGTGTAGAGCGAGGAGGGAGGGGACGGAGAAAGAGAAATAGCCCAGAAAAAAGAAAGCATCTTATTCCGCTTTCACCTTCTCCTGCCTGCCTGCCTGACTCGACTCCTTCTTGGGCAGAGAGGGATATCAGAGTGCATTGTTGCTAGGTTTTCCTTTTCCGTCTCCTGATGAGAGCGGAAGCGGTTGATGTGATGAGGAAATGTCAAACGAGTCATTCAGCTCTAAACTCCGAAATACTACAGAGGCTCCAGAACGTTCGTTCCTGCTGAGTCTGGGTTAGAGGATGGATGAATGGTGGTGACGGTGACTTGACTGGGTGGGGGCTGTTGGCTGGAGAGCTCCTGGTCCAGGGCCGAGAGTCGGGCTCTGTCGTGTGTGGGATCAAGTGGAAGGCGGGTGGAGAAGACAGAGGCGTCTTATGTTGCATTAAGATAGCTTATTGAAAAGAGGTCTGGGCGAGGAGCGGGCGATGGGCAGTTCCTATAAATTGGGCTGAGGATGGGGAGCGTGTTGAGATGAAATTGAAGTGGTTTCCGTTTTATGACAGCACGGACTTCTCTTTGTGCTCCTCATTTCTGCCCATTCTGGCCCTATCTCTGTCTTCGTTCTCTAAACTGTCCGGCTTCCTTTATCCCAAACCCATTTCTTTCAATTGTCAAATGGAGTCCTTGAGTGAGATCTCATCATCCGCTTACTCCTCACACAACCAACCACCAGCCAGGGCCACTCAATAGAACCAAATACAATGCTGGACATAAATTCGGGCATATAACCATATTAGCGGCTTAAGAGGAAAACAACAACCTCCACTTATGACTTCACTCACTCTCCCGTCTACTTTCTCCCACGTCCTTTCTCCACCACAGCCCGGCTCTGTTAATGCTACGCATAGATATAGATACTTCTCTCTCTCGGTATATGGGACGAAGGAAACCAAAAAACAAACTCTATTACTACTCTATAACTCAAATAATATTACTTTGTCTCCAACTCTAACTAAATATGTACCTAATGTACTATATGTTTGCAGTAAACGTTATTGACGGAGAATTCTTCCAAATTCAGAAGCTATCAAGACTCCACATGGCAGCTTATTTGTGTATTGGTAAGCTCTGTATACTCGTATTTGTTTACCTTCAAAATATTAATGATACCCAGGTTACCTTTCATGTAAATACTTATCAAAATTTCTCGTTTCATGGTGATCAGCTTCGAATGGAATCCCGCCCTCCATAAGCAAAAGAGTTGAAGTGAAAGTTCAATGTAAGTGAACCATGTGCTAAATTGGCATGGACATTACAAATAAACAGTAAATCTTACAATTCAAGCCGTTTTTTTACCGGAGCGGTCAATCCAGATCTATTAAAAGTCAGGTTAGGTTAAGAGAACGTGCGCAGAGGATTTTTTTTAATTGGAGTTAGGTTAGGTTAAGTTGCTCGATATGCCCGAAGGGCATTTTGGAGGAAATTAACCGAACCTAACTCCAATTAACAAAAATTCGATACATAAGATTTTTATAGAAGGTAAAAAACCACGACTCGAATTGTAAGATTTACAGGCTTATATTACAGTCCAAGTTTTTGTGAGCATTTCATTCTGACTTGCTTTGTTCTCAGTTCCTCCAATGATGACAATTCCGCATCAGCTAGAAGGAGCTTACATTGGGCAGGAGGTGACGCTGGAGTGTCAGACAGAAGCCTACCCCAAATCAATCAACTACTGGACAACAGAAAAGGGAGACATGATTGTTTCAGGTAAGCTCATTTCCAATCATCAAAAGAAAAGAAAAGGGTTCTCTTCTGAGAAGCCGTGGTCGTGAGTGTTATGAAAGACTTGAGACGCAATAAATCTTCTGCTCTCACATATTGCGCTGTGCTGGTGAGTGTGATAATGAGATGGGAACTAATTCCGTTCTTTCGGCCGGTGCGGTAGTGTATGTTGGAGTGAGCTGGCGTATTTGTGGTGGGATGACGGGCACAAATTCGGAAGGAGTACAGGGAGAATTAGGGCTAAGGAAAGAGAGCGGTGCTCGACAATCTGTTCGGGGCTTGGGCACAAAGGAGCTCTGTGTGGAGACAAAGGGAGAATAGTTCAAGTTTGATTGACACTGGGAAGAAAAGAGGAGCGAAGGGTGATTGATGAAGGCGGGTTCTTGGCGGGAGTGAAAAATACCCCACTTCCTCCATTGCCTCAACTTTCTCCGCCAACCTTCTCTCACTTCCACCTAATTAACGCCACTTAATTATCCCCATCTCCCTCCACCAAAACCTCGGGAACCGTATCCCCTCCACGCACTGCCTCCTTCTAACACAACCCTAAGACGCGTACAGATACGAAATGTCAAATATCTCGATCAGATCGAAACTATAGTTTCACTTTGAGGGTTACAGGCCGGTGCATATTTGAGCATAAACTATAGTATATCCTTGGTTTATGCTCATCTGGTATGTATATTTGAGCATGAATCTGTGTTTCGCATGTAATCCAGCCGACTTTCAATCGTGTAGGAATTCAGAGAATAAGTATACTGAAGAAGGGTATGTGAGAGTGGGAGAAAAGGACGGAAGTGGTAAAACAATTGAGTTGACGGAGCTCCGTCCTTGGTTGACTACACATTGGAGGCATTGACATTAAAGCAGGCCAGAGAATAGAAAGAAAGTCCTGGCATAAGAAAGCATAAGGGCGGAGAGAAATAAAGGCTTGAGGATATGATGGGAAATAGGGAATTTGTTGGCAGAGGGTTGGTTGGTGGAGCAGAGAAACTTTTTCTCCCGTACATACATCCGTCCTCTGTGAACTGGTGGGTTAGGTAATAATCTGGGTGGTGGATAGATATATGTGTGTGTGTGGAGAAATGTGGGGTGAATGGGGGCTACTGTTGGGACGGAAGATCGACAAGGCGGAGTAGGTGTATGAGCGGAATACTTAGTTGTTAGAGACAGAGAGGGAAAAGAGCTGGGGGCTAGCACACACCTTGAATTCTGACTACTTCTTGACACAGAGTGGCCTCAGATCCTCCGCCGCGGCCCTGAAACCCAAGACCCAAGAAGATGCACATCATCCCAGACGGGTCCACAATGCCACGGCGGCCCCACTTTCACTCTTTTCTCTATTCTCTAGCTTGTCGACTCAGAAATGAGCTGCTGGAGTCGGAGTTTATCCACTTTTCTTCCTCTAAGGCCTTTTTATGACCATTATTAGAACCTGAAATATTGCTGGCACACTATTCCAAGTCAATTACATGGTCATTCCTGGACTTACTTTATAAAAGACTCACGGTTTAAGGGAAAACAACTGGAGGTCTCGCATGGATGCGAAGTGCTCTACAAGGAGTTAAATTAATTAGTCTTTAACACTAGTTTTTATTGGTTACCTACAACGGTAAATGATTCACACATAATATTGAGGTTCAGTGAAGAAGCTATTGGGTCAGTGCATGAGTATTGGAGTTGAGTTATAGGAATGAGTTTCCGTGTCTCCGACATGTGAGCTCTGTGTTTCTTGGTTCAAACGGGGATTTAGATTTATTAGGAAAGTAAGTTGGTAATTATGTGAGTGGGAGTGCGAGGGGAAGAGAAAGGAGAGTCCTTTAAGACCATGAAAAATCGAAGTGGTTACACTACATGGGTTGTTAATTCACCAACGAGATCACTTGCTTTGTCACTCTCCCCAAACCTTCAGCAGCTATGTAGCTCCTCCACATTTCTTCCACCCTGCTCCCACTCACGGAGATTCAGGACCCAATTCCAACTTCCAACTCACACTCACTCACATTTTCCTCTAGCAAAAAAAAAAAAGCTATGAGAACTGCATGTTCTTTCCCCGTTTGGGAACAATAATTTTAATAGATTGGAATGCTAACCCAAGACCCTCAGGTTTCTCAGGTTGGAAGTGGTTGAAAGTCATGGAATTCCTTCGCTCATCTTTTCTTTCACTGAAGAATTATTTATTCTTGGATATCCTAGCGTGCGTCGGCAATTTGGCGTAATGGCCTCTTCTCACCTTGAGTCGGAGGACCTATAAAAAATTCATAAGAGTTTTCCGATAATGATCATGTAATTCCGTTGTTTCCCGTCCATTTGGAGACTATTTGGAGACTTGGAAAGGACTTTACATAATCCATTTGAAGAGGAAGAAACCCAGGCGAGGTGCTAAGAGTCAGGGAAAAGGCATAATTATTATGAGGAAAGTTTGGAGAGAGGCAGACGGGAAAAGTCAAGTGAATGGAAGTGGGGAAATTATATGTGGGAGAAAATAAAAGTTGAGAAAAGAGCCTGGCACGACAAAAGTACGAGTCTATTTCTTTCTCCTGGCAGGTGACAAGTACGAGTCCTTCTTGGTGGACAGCAGCTATAAGATGTACATGCGGCTCAAAATTCGGAACTTGACAAGAAACGACTTTGGCGTCTTCAAATGTGTCGCAAAAAACTCATTAGGAGAGACCGACGGGAACATCAAACTCTACGGTAAGACCTCAATTCAAATCCGATTTCTCCCTATATTCAATCCCAATAGTCTTTGCATTCGTATTACTCCGAGTACCTGGGCATTATTTGTTATCGGAATGTGAAACCTAAACATAATAGTCACTTTTTAGAATTATGGTGGTTTCATTTGTTTGAAAATGAGTGGTTCTATATCTCCATTATAAGCTTCTGCCCCACACTCATGTGTATTGTCTAAGTTGCTGGTGTTCCGTAATGCTGAAGAAAAAGGTCTGTCCATCATCATCACCAACCGTCAGGCTCTCCTCAGAACTGTCGACAAAAACAATCATTTTTCTCATTGGATTCCCTCGGGAATTCCTTCTTCGTCAAGCAGGAACAGATTTCTTCTTCCATCATCGCTATCTCCTTTTTATTTGCCAGAGATATTTTGGGAAGACGAGTGAGGAATACGCTTTTCCTACGACTATACGTTTTTCCCTATACTTCAGACTCTGCGGACGCGTGATGATTGGAAGCATTTATTTTATTTAGGGCTTTTTATTTCCACTCACACGAAAAAAACGCTGAAGGTAGGCCCCACTAGTGGTGCTGTCATAACAGATTTCTTCGATTTCGATCAATCAAGATTAAATTTCGGACGTCCCATTCCTTGTCTCAGTTAATTGATTTTCTATTCCCTTCGGGAGCTTATTTTGCCCCTCTTCTGGCTCTTTCCAGAGATCCCTGCACCGTCAACCACGACTGTGATGTTACTCAAGACGACACCGCAGCCAAAAAACAAGGGAAAGAAAAAAGGTTAGTGTGTTCCTTTATACTCCTTCTCGGAGAGCGTCAACAACCGCGTCATATGTCCCCCAGTTTAGAGTGAGCGTGAAGCTCAGTACAGTCTACCTGCCTGTTTCGTAGCTCACAACAATATGCGGAGTCTTATCTGCAGCGCGGTTTATGGCAGTGAAAACAAAAAGAAAGTTCTTAACTTGAGCTGGGAAGTTATGAATCGTTTATATTACTTTCTCCTGCCTCAGATTTGCCCTGGTTGTCTCGTGGTGGGCGAACTGGGACGTCTCGAGAAGTGTCTGCTTGTGTACATTTGGGAAGAGTGCGAGGAAGCAAAGTTCCGCACTGTGGAAGAGCAGGACAGCCACCATCCACTTGAGTGGCTGTGAAGGGAACAGAGTTCGGAATTGTCTCCCGACTTGTAGTAAATTAAGTTTAAACTTTCCCATGGGTCTAAAAATGCAGTGCACAATTTTCCCCAGGGATACACGATACACGTTAACGTGGCGTGAAATTTCTCCAAATCTGATCTCTTTCTCTTACAAGCTCTTTCTCCAGTCCTCTGCTCCCCGCACCGTCACTCTCAAGTGCCCGGCGAACTTCAACAATCCCACGCACTCAGCTGCACTCTGCCCTACTTACTAATGTTCATGTTCCTGAGTGAACAGACAGACGCCAGGCACAACTGCACGTCCCATTACGACACGCATTTACCAATTACATACGTGTCACTACGTGGCTACCTCCAAATTAACTACCTCGAGTTCCAGCTAACAGCATGCTCTTTCATGGCTCTTACCTTTCATCCTAGATTACTGGTCCAGCGCATAACGGAGCATTAGCAGTTATCCGTGTCTCAATCCTCTGTACTAGTGACAATACTTTTTAAAAGTTAATGTTGACATAATATAAGCATACAAAGCCCTGCTTATTGTCGAGAGCTAGTATTTGGGAGCGCAATGATTATTGGACAGTATACTGGAAGTCGAATCCGTGAAACCCGAGCTGAGCCCGTCACGCAGAAGACTTTCCTTCCTGCGAAGTTTCGAGCCGATGAATTCCCTAAGCGAAAATACATCAAGTGGATATAGGTTCAACGGCCTATTTCTGACAAACAATTTTGCTCGGCCGCCAATTCGGTATTAATTGAGAAATCTTATGTTTCACGGTAACTTTGTTTAAGGAAATGAACGGGCGTACTGGCTCTTCATTGAACGACTTAACGGGGACTCGGGTATTACCTGACTGGCATGGAAGGCTCCGAGAGGAACTGCGCGAGTTTATCTTAAGCCCAACAGAAGATACACTTATCCTTAATACCGTATTACATAGTTTATTTTGTGCCAATTAGTCAATTAAGACTAATGTGTCTTTCTTTCAATATTTCAGATAAGCAGAACTCACTCAATGAAGTCGTAATAGACACTGAATTCGATAAGTGGTCGAATACGAACAAAGGTATCACTTTTTCATTGCATTAAATATAAACAATTGTAGACTGCGCCTCTCTGTAATTCCTTCACACAGTGAACTTCAATTTTGTGTCACATTAGCAATTTTCCCATATTTGGTACGCTACTTCAGAGACGATGTTTTTGACTGGATTGCTTGTTGGGTGCCTGACCCCTGTGTTCAAACAACTTATTCATTGTGTCAACTTGACTCAGTTTCTTGGTTGAGCTCTAAATCCACTGTTATCACCATCATCTTGAGTTGAGCTGCTGTGCTCGATTCCATGTAGTCCAGCGCCCGTACCTCTAGTACGAAAAGATGATTTAGGTCGACAGGGACTTTGTAGGTGGTGATCACGTTTTATTGAGACGGTCAGTTTACACATTACCCCAAGGGCGATAAATTACTTTTTACTTTACGTTAACATGTGTACAGTTTTGCAACATAAGAGAATACATACAAATCACTTGATACATATAATTTAGTTCGTAGTATGGAGTTTCATTATGTAATCCTGCAGTTGTTCATTTAAGACATATGAAACATTCGACTACTTCGAGCTTGAGTCTATGCGAGGAGCTGAGCATGAAGCTGTTGACATTTGGGGATGGGAGGTTGAGCGTGTTCATATATGCGTAGGAGTGAGCTGAGGCCAGCCTGGGCTGAAAGGAGGGCAGGGGCAGGTAGTTGGAGGGAGCTAATCCATTAACACCGAGTATTAGTTCTGCTATGAGGAAAATAATTAGTGGGATCTCATAACATGAACCAGGAATTGGATCTCATCATCACCCCTTTTCTCCTGCCTTTCTCTCCGCTCTCTCTCGCTCCAACCATCCATGCATCCACTTCCCTCCCTTCCAACCCCCCCCCCCCCCATGGACATACAACGAAGGTCTACCCTCACACTAGCCCTGCCCTCCTGGCTCATACAAATACACAGGTCGCACTAAGATTGGGGAGATAGGTGATTCATCCCTCCACTTAATGAGGTTATGTTGCCTTGCCTGGTAATGAACACCGTGAAGTGGCAAGGGACAGTGACATTGTCCAGAAAGGAAACATAGATCAGTATAATAATAGAAAATTAGTTAGTTCAGGATTTCCATAATAAGAAAATTGGAGAGGGTGTTTTGTGGAGGAATTAGGCTTTGTTCTGGCAGGCTCAGAGCTGCAGTACGGTGTGGTGGAAAGGAGAAAGCGTGGGTTGGAGAAGTAGTGGTGAGAAATCCATTTACCATTTTCCGGTTGTCCTAAATTCTTGAGACAATCAGGAAAAAGTGTCCAGACCTCTCCACCAAGGGTTCCATTAAAGTAAATTCAATTCGAGCATGTGGAATGGCTCGTTTCAGATTTATGTATTCTGTTCCGTATGAATTCTGATTTGGAAATGATTCTTGGTCCTCCTCTCGCCTTCCCAAAGGGAATTCCTGAGGATGAAGACATAGGAAGCATATTGATTTAGGAAGGGGAAGAGGATCCTTAATAAATTTCCGGTTTTCCGTCCGCTTTCCCTCGTCTCGGTTCCTCCACACACACAGAGACAGAAACAGGGATGTAAGGTAGTAAAAATGAGGTAAACGCATAAGAATGGGTCTGCCCTCACTCGGGGGCTCATGTAATGCATGAACTTGTTTCAGTTCTTCAGGTGAGCGGATCACAAAGGTCTTAAATCAAAGTTTGATTTGTGATTCCCGGAAGAGATGAAACAAAATACATTACCGAGTTAGCCTTTAGTCTGACTGAGTCGGGGATATATTTTAGAGTCTCTCCATTTCCCTCCCACACTCCACACTCATCCCGAGTTTCCAGAACAGTTTTGGGTCGACAGAGATCCTTGTGAATGTAGTCGGGCGGGGAGTAGAGGGACCGGTGCGTGGAGGAAGGACGACAATGGAAAACGACTTTTGGTGACAGAGACGGACGACAGTGGAAACTTACCTTATGCATCGGAATGCCTTAACAAGGAAAAATACGACCTCCACTACCTCCCGCCTATTCCCAAACCCCGCCGCCTTTCTTTCTTCTCTCCACCTTTCTCCACACTACTCCTGCTTTCTCGCAATGAGCCCCATACCCACTCCTGTTTATTTGCAGAGAGACCCAAGAACGCACATTAGATTTAATTCCAAAAAATGAACTCCTTTGTGGAAACCCTTTATTTCCGATAACAACATTTACATAATTTATCCCTTCTGGAGAGTATCCACAAGAAACCCCATGTTTTTTGGAAGAGTCATTCTTGGGATTGTGTGCTGCTAAATCGCTAAACGAGGTGAATACTCTTTTGGTTCCAGTAGGACAACCCAATTACGAAGACTTGGAGACACAGTCGAGTGGGGTCAACTGCGGAAGTGCGAGGCACCCGAGCGGACACTCTCCCCTCAGTCACCTCCTTCAACAACTGATACATATCCATATTCTGATACGTGGTAGTGAAAGTATTATTGGTAGTACAAATCGTAGCAGGAGCTGGGCTGGTGCTCTGACCGCCACAGTGCTGGGGTTGGGGTCAATGCTGGTCAGCGCCGTGTGGGGAGTTCCGTTCATGTGCCTGAGCCTCCTCGTCGGACTCTCCCACCTCATGGGTCACTGGCACTAGCTATACCCGACACTGACTCAGCTCTGAAGTGGGACTTGAGGAACAACCTATTCTTGTACTCACTCACGCCCTCCTCCGCCACTCCAAGTCCACAAAGAACATTCCGACAGGGAAACTCACTCCGCCACTCATAGCATTCCCCATTCACGCCCTCACCACTTGATTAAATTACCAACTACTCCACACCGCACCGTCAACAAGTTGAAATGGAGCCACTCACCCAGATTCCACATACGCTACAGATCCACATAGACGAAGCACTACTGCGGAGAGATGGTATAGCATTTAGACTTTCAGGAAATCTGAAGATCCCTATTTCTCAGAGTGGATGTGAAACAGTAACTACACTCCTGTCCGACATTCATGATTGTTTGCAGAGTTTATCACATCAAGTGAGTGCGGGAGAAATCTAGACTTACGGCTTTTACATGTATATTAAATTAAGTGACCGTTAAAGTATATATATATATAATACTAATTCCCGATTCAAACATATTGGTTCGTGTTGCTGCTAAGTCTGTTCGATTACTACTAAAACGCCCTTACTCATACTGCCTTCTTATCCTGAGTAGGTACGCGTATTTCTCAATTCTATCCGAAACACCAGTTTTCTCCATTTGAACCCGTTTCACATTAAATATTGAATATGACGACGCTACCGCTGCTCCTGATCCTACACAGATCAAGTTTATAGACGGTGTAACAATTTGACACATGGTAATTTATTTTGTGAAAAATATCATACTTTAAGATTAATCTGGTTGGGTAAACTGGAATAAAGTATACTGGTGATTTCCAGTCTCCAACTGTACATGAAGGAAATAAATAGTTCTTAATTTTTGCGATTTGTGACTATATGTTTATTTCCTGATATTGAAAATAATAGAAAACCCAGGCACGAGGCACCCTAATCTAGTTTGTTAACATTCAGAATAATAACACCAACAAATAACTATCCACCCCATACATGTACCTTAGAAAACATTATCGACGAGCCGTACAGTATATACGTAACTAGCTTACCCAGTTTACCGAAATACACATAGAACAGATAATACATATTTAAATAAGTGCTATCGTAAGGTTAAGGTTTAGATTTAGAATAATTAAGCAATGTGAAAGTCCAGCGGTGGATTGTACTTCCAAACGAGCTGCTGCTGAGAAGACAATGAATTCCTAGCATCATTGGAGAAAGCGTTTTCGTCCTTCCGGCTACACTTGAAATCAATCTTATACAATCCTGACACGAAGAAAATCAGTGAGAGCGAGTGCTGGAACGAGTTTCCGGGTCCAATCTAACGACATATCATAACGATTATATAACTATTTCCCAACACCATATTGGCCGTGTTCGGGGTCTTTTGGGCCTCGGGAATTGAGCCTTGAAAACCAGCGCTCCGAACAGTAAGACGACAACTAGGCGGGTCAAGCAGTTATGGAATTCGTGTTAATTAATACGTAAAGAGTATGTGCGCATCCAATGACTCCTGAAGGGGGCCATGAAGGCAGAGCTTGCCGGGTTTTGAGACTTTTCATTCACATGTAAATACTTTCACGGCAGAAGATATCGAAGGTGCTGGTTCTCCCGTGCCACACGTACATAAAAATGGAAGTAGAATCTCAAAAAACCGGTGAAGTCTCGTTCTGCCCCAGAGTAGAAGGTAGAAGTCGAGAAAGTTCTGATGCACAAATGTCCGAGGCCCAATCGGTACGAAATCAATTGGCAAGCATTCAAGACAAGGCGCACAGCGAGGATATGTCGATTTTTAGCTAGACTTTAAATACTTTCAGAAACATTCAGCTCTGACTTCTTCATAAAGTATTATCAATTTCAGTTCTGAAACTGGTTGGTAAACAAGCGAAGAAGTTGGATTAAATTAAAATTAACGTTACGGCCTCGCGCAAATTAGAATTTAACAAGCATGGAATCATACCTTCGGAATGAGAACAGAGTCATTTCCAATGACGGCGATGCGAGAATCGAGGCGGTAGTTGCACCTTCCATTCTGATAATCTTGGAAGCAATCCAGCGAAAGCCGAACATCCTCTAGTTCATCCCTCATGTGATTTCTCAACCATACGTCCACATTTATCATCTCCCCAGCCCCAAAGTGCATCTCCTCCGTCTTTGCCAGTTCACCGTTTATTGTGATCTCTATATAAAAAGAAGAACCAAGAGAAATACGTCACACCCGTTCATTAATCACTTCTGAATTTTAGAACTCCCTAGCCTGCTCCCAATAAAGTTGGGATTTGGCGTATTCATTCAAAATGAAAATTCATACTATAGCTGTAAGTTACTGACAAATAGCCCTAACGTAATTTTGAAAATCTTACATCTTCTGTAATATTTTGTACCAGCCACATTTTGTGTGCCTGTTCTAGGAGGAAGTCGACTCAGGACAGGAGTCCGTCAAAAAAAAAAGCATATATATAAGGTGTTAACCATAGATGGGCATTTTCTTTGTCCCTCCGTGGTAAAAAGTCGGCCCTGTGACCCTCCGTTCTTACTCCAACCACAGCTCAGCCCTCCGTCCCACCCGTTCCACCGGAAAAAGGCGGAGGTACAAGTGCCCACCTATGGTCTCAACTATTTCCACTCTTTTCACCTGGCGGCTTGTCCATTACTACCCAATTGTCAACATTAGTTAGGAATCGATAAGAGTATATTTAACATCAAAAGTGTCCATAAGTGGAAACCAGTGTGAATACGTCATTTGGCTATTCTACCTCTTT
>JAQFYT010000838.1:0-20500 GCA_034694925.1 Ceratophysella denticulata
ATAGCTCACGCAATTGTTTTATTGTTGAGAATCACGGAGATGCAGGGATAAAATTATATTTCTTGTTTGTTTGAATCCCAGAATGATGTTCTCACTGATTAGCGTGGGAGAACAGCGGGGAATTGTCCCATTCCCACGGACTTGAAGGCAAGGTCCCCCAACTAACTCATTCAGCACCTTCACGGCCAACCCGGGCTCCCAGCTCCCAGCCTAACTTTAATTAATGTAGCAAATAAACAAAATTTTAGGAGCAACCTAAAATATTGCATGGTATTAATTTTAAGGATTCCACGTCATTTGGTATTTGGTAAGTTTGGGTATTAAAGGAGCACCTATCTGAAACCGCAGGTATCAAATATACACATACAACATATGTAGCCGGTATTTTGTAAAAGTGACATGGTCACAATGGTTATACACGGTGTCAAAATGGAAACTGAAACTGGTCGACCTTTGATTTAATATTTAATTTAACCTACGGAATAACATATGAGTCAGACAAACGCTTATAGACGCTTGTTTACAATGACGATCAAAATGACCCAACCCGAAATGACGCAGTCCCATGGCTGACAGTCTAGGAACAAGTGCTAAATGTATTATTGTAGCCGAACATCGAAACATCAAGGTGGAAGCAACAAGGCTTCCCATGATCATCATCATCATCATCATCACACTCAATCACCAGTAGTCTTTCCTCCTCACACACGCCAACCAGAGCCACTTTTTGCCTCCTTTTTGCCCAAAAGACGCTCAAATTTTCCTTCACTGGCTCGACTGTTGTACTGTAATAAGTTCAGTACACAAGAGTACTGAATGAGGGGGTGCTTGTTTGCCCGAGCCCACCTGTAGTCTGCATGATGGCTGGTACACCTAATAACGCTTATGAGTATTCTCCCACAATTGTAAGGCTTTAGCTTCCTGTAGCCACGAGAATAATGCTCGCTAACACATTGTTGGTTGTACTGTAGCCAGTGCGAAGTCCGCAATGACAAGGACGTCACGAAGTAGTGGCTAATCAAGTGCGGCACTAATGCAATACCTGAAGAATAATATAATTGCAAGTGCAAAAAAGTGGTCCTGAGCTATAGGGTTGGATGGACACTGCTCCTCATCGGAGCCCTGTCAGGTGTCTTGCTTCTTCGATCCCAGTCAATTCCCGACGCTCCGCATTAACAGAACACTAACATCATCGGACAATAGCATCTTCCTTGTCCGGAACCACCATTACATAATTGTATTGTATTAGGATATAATCACTTTAATTAATCCCGGAGTATTAGCACCAAATTCATCAATCATTGATCATTATACAGTAAGTGCGGAAGTAATGCGGAAGTGGGGTCATTAGCACAAAAAAAGCATTTATTTGGGATAGTTTCCGGTCCAAATTCCCGGTTACGTCTGTCAATAGGGTTGGCCCACACGGAATCAAGACAGGTCGTGAGTTTTGCTGGAAGTATTGCGACCGAAGCTATTTTTGGGGTCAATTCCTGGAGGGGTTGCAGTGCAGTGGGATTTTGTCCGCGCTGATTGTGTTACAGTGGGTTTGAGGTGGGATAAAAGGTGGGCCCTGCAACACTAAAAGTGCTGTCAGTGTTCGTTCCACGATTATTCCGGTGGAAATAGTGCAGATAATACATAGCTTCGTCCCTAACCCCGTGTATCATCGTTTCCTGCAAGAGTTCTGTGTTCCAGTGGGAAAGGGCTTGGTAGGAAGAGCGGTGGGCAGTTCTAGTCCGACCCGAAGTCCATGAGCAAATAGCTGCGGTATTCGTCCGAAAAAAAGCTCTCAATGAAGGGCACCATGGATCGTTCAGGGAAGAAGCCGCGGTTCGTGCTCCAGCGAATATTCCTCCTGTTATGGAAAAATATCCTGTTCCGACGCCGTCATTGGGTCGTCACGGCCTGCGAAATCATCCTTCCCACCATTCTGGCCATGATGATGGCCTTCCTCCGAACCCAGCTCGATGAGGGGACTTACAAGCACGTCGACCGGGTCTCCGTGTTCCCACCCACCACACAGCAGGTGAGAATATGGTGGTTCCCACCAATCGATCCCGCATCCCACCCCTGCGCTATACCGCTAAAGCTACCACCTTAATCCTTCCAAGGTTCTTGTTGGCGCAAGGGCGACCATAATTGCTCTAGCTTAGACAGAGTAGAGTGTCACTCTTGAAGCACGTTGTGCGGGCGCTCATGGGAGCCTTGGAAAAAGACAGCAACAAGTAACTCAAGTCCCTTATGGCATTGACGTCGTAGGAAGTTGTTGGTAAACCTTGCAGGTACCAAAGTAGCGAATACCGAATATCTACCCCAAAAAAACTAGAAAAAATTTGAGCGAGCGGAGTTGTTTCAATGCCTCAATTAGAGTCTTCCAAGGCTGGAAAGGCTAGCACAACCTGTTTCACATAAAAACAGTCAATTCCACATCGATTCGCGAGTCTCACATACATAACCAATTCCAATTTCACGTCGATTTACCTACTAGGGTTATACATAAGCTTGCGTGCTGTTCTGAATGCTAATGAGTAGGCGACCTCTGTATACCCTTTCCTTCCGTAAAAAACGGTCCTTATTACGCCACGAGGTCAGCAGTCAGCACAGGGCAGGGACAAGGTAGTCACTTGAAACAGTGCTGGGCGAAGGGCTTCCAGGTTATGAAATCAAGCCTTTTTGGAGGACACCATTGTCAAAAACATCTACTTTAATTCAATTTGCTTAGTGTCATAAAATATTCGTACCAAAATACTAAGAATTCAAAGGTTTTGACCATAAACAATTAACGAGAAACCATTCCGGCATAACAAGATGCGAGCCAGTTTTCCTATGCTGATTCGGGATTCGGGCCAAGGCTTCCCAGAATTCAGTGCTGCCAATATCCACTAACCGGTAAATAACAACCCGTTTCGTTCCTACAAGCAAATTGAGTTTTCGGAGAAATTCTGTCCACAGGTTGAACTGTTGAACCCTTGGCATCTCTTGCACAAGACAACAGAAAATGAATGAATATTTCAAAGAAATCTAAACTAAACCTATTTAATTGGAATGAAGGAAAACTCGATATTATTGAGATTCGACGAATTTATGAAAAAATCTTCCTCGAACCATCATATTGCTTATTATTATTTATTTACCGGCTCTACATAGAATGGAAATTCCCCATGAGAGTTATACGAAAATCCTGGTTTACCTTTAGCTCATACCAACTGGAATGTCCAGTTGAGTCAGAAGTGAAGAATAACTGGTTCTTTTGCAATATAATTTTTATTTTATTTGCTGAATGAAGGCCCAAATTAACTACCAAAGTTAACTCTGCCGTGAGGCAGGCGGTCAGTCAGTTCAGTCAGTTAGCAATGAGGCAATGTGGGTGAGCCAATGCCAATTACACCAGCCTCCTTCGAATGTTCGAGGAAGTGGACTGGTGTGTGCTCTGAAATTGGAGTGAGGCAAGAAGCCTTGGCCCACTACTACAGAATATGTACAATACATAGTCAATTTCAATAAGTAATATTATGTATATGCACGTCATTTGGAAGTCCTAGTGGTCATTTTAGGTCCTTGACTGGGTCTGCTGCTATGACCGGAACCAGTCATTATATAAGTCATAAAACTTGCTTATCTCATCGACTCTTGGCGAGGGCTTCAACTTTTTGTCTAGGTCATTTCTGTGTACAGGTCACAGGTCAATGAGCGAGCTTGAATTACATTTATGACTTGGGCTGTAGAAGCAAATGAGAGCTTTCAATATCATACTAATTTGCAAGTACAGTGTCCAGTACCGATATGACCATGGACCAAATGACGTAGAATCACCCATCTTCAATGATATATTTGCTTACTAAGGAATTAATTCATGGTCAATGACAACGCGCTATTTCTTTTGTACAGGAGCTGCTGGACTACACAGTACAGAATATTCTGTGCAATGACTGCGTACTGGCCTACACGCCCGTCACCCCGCTCACGGACAGTATTATGCAACAATTCAAGGATAAAGTACCGGACAGCGAGTTCAGTGAGTGTTTCTAAGTCAATGCTCGGCAAATCTTATAGCCATATTCATGCTCGTCAATATAATCTTTTTGTGTAGCTATCCAGGGTTTTGGCACGGAACGAGAAATTGAGAAACACGCCGCGGAGGCTGACCTCAAGTCCGCCTTCGATGATCCCAAGCTCAAGGCCGCCATTGTGTTCGAGGGTCTGGAAGGACTCTCCGACAGTGCAAATGCTACATTCCCACACGGTCACATCTTTAAGTATCGATTTCGTCCTGCCACTTACACCATCGACACTACCGAACTGTTTGCCTGGTTCCAGTTCCCTGGACCCGAATTAGGTACATTGACCTTCCTTTTGGTCAACTTCCGTGTAGGTCAGTGTTCTATTTGAACGTGTGTTTGTTTTGCAGAGAATGCTGCCAAGTACACGCTGGGTGGGTTTTCGGGTGTTCAAATCCTTCTGGACAAGGTGCTTATTCAGATCCTGACCCAGGTCGAGCCGGAGCAAGAGGTAAGCATGCCATGCCGCCAAGTTCAGCTGATTTGGAATAAAATTTTGTTCGATTCGGTTCGATTTGTCATTAAAATGAAGCGTTCTGTATTGAATCGTGTTGAATCGAGAAGATTCCGGAATTTATATTAAATTATTTAATTATGATCTTGATGCCATACAGAAATTTGTAGAATTATTGTTAAATTGAATTAGATTCAAATTGAATTCAGATGGTATATAACGGGGATTTATTCCAATCCAATCTGATCGGTTTCAAATCGAGCTGGTTACCAGCCATTACCAGCCTAATCGATCGTTTCGTTGAGAATGTTCTAACATGACCCCTCTGATATGGGAAATGACTGACCTGACCCGCTTTGTCTCCTTACAGATCCACACGCAGGTCTTTCCGTACCCGCCCTACCTGGAGGTCAAGGACTTCACGCAGTTCTATTTTATTCTCATGCCTCAGCTCCTCGTCATCGGCTTCATCTTCATGGTTCCTTCCACGATCCGGAATGTGGTGTCGGAGCGGGAGAGCGGAATTAAGGTAGATCAGAGGTCAAAGGTCATCTCAGAGATCACCCTGCCCAAAATTCAATATAACTAGCCTGCATCGTTATAATTTTCCAGGAACTGATGAAACTAATGGGACTTCCGAACTGGATGCACTGGTTGGGCTGGATGCTCAATTCCCTGTTAGTTCTCTCAATCAGCATTTCCATCGTGGTCGGACTCTTTTTCCACACTTTCAATGCCAAGACTGGGCCCGTGATTCTGCACGGTGACCCCACGCTCTGGTGGGCCGTGCTCTTTCTCTACATCATGGCCGCAACGTCCTTCTGCTTCTTTATATCCACTTTCTCCGAGCGCCGTAAGTTCCTTAATATCACTGATAAGAGGTTGACCTCAAGGATGAATCATAAGGTCATGTCGTCTGTCACTTCCAGCCACACTCGCCACCACATTTGGCGTCGTTCTCTGGCTCCTGTCCTATTACTCACTCTCCGTCCCGCTCGAGGCTAAATACCGGACACTGTCCCTGACCGACAAACTTCTGGCCGCACTCGTGCCCAACATGGGTCTCCACTGGGCCATCAAAGTTATGTGTGGGTTTGAAGGGAAGGGTGCGGGTGCACAATGGAAGAATTTGATGGAACCGATCAGTGCCGTGGATGGACTGTCCGTGGGCAGCATCTGCCTCATGTTCATGGTCGACATTGTCATGTACACGCTTCTGACGCTTTACCTGGAATGCATCATGCCGTCCAAGTATGGTATTCGTCGGCCCTGGTATTTCCTACTCAAGGTACGCTTCGCTGATGCTGAAGTTGATATTTTGGTTGGAATCCTGGTTTGTATGCATATTTCATGAATAAATTGTCCTTTGACCCTTATAGCCGAGTACTTGGGTGACAGACACGAAGAAAGTGACCATTCGGCGACAGTCCATTTTCTCACTGCATGAAACAGGGAAAGCTGGTTTCGAAGAAGAGCCGCAAGGCCTCACGCCCGGTGTGGTAATTCACAAGCTCACCAAGAAGTTTGGTAAGAAGAAAGTAGCCGTGAAGGAGATTTCCATTCGGATGTACGAAGGACAGATTACAGCTCTGCTGGGACATAACGGAGCCGGGAAGACGACGACTATGTCCATGCTCACCGGTCTCTTTCCGCCCACAAGCGGAAATGCCTACTTGGGCAGTTATGACATCAAGCATCAGATGAGTCAGGCACGAGAGAGTCTCGGACTTTGTCCACAGCATAATATGCTCTTTGATAAACTCACGGTTCAGGAGCATCTTGTTTTCTTTGCGCGGGTACGAACACGCCGTAGTCACAATATATTTATTCACCAAAAGAATGGGCATTGGCTCATATGTTTCGAAATATTATTCAATGTATGACAGATCAAGGGACTGAAGGCGGACGAGGCCAGAATGGAAGCACGGACGCTGCTCAAGAAACTTCAGCTCACGGATAAGCGTCACACGATGTCCCAGGATTTGTCCGGCGGAATGAAGCGGAAGTTGTCCCTGGGAATGGCTCTCATCGGCGGAACTAAGGTACGTGTGTCACGTCAGGATTTGGTGCTACTCCAGGGCATAGATATGTTGAATGCATTCACTGATTCCGGTTTTCCTTGCTTGCATCATTCAGGTGGTGATTCTGGACGAACCAACGTCCGGTAAGCTTAAATGACAGTTTAGCAGTGTTACCCTCACCACGGTAATATTGTAATTGGAAGTTTGATCTAATCTAATTCTATGCATGGTCACGGACAGGTATGGACCCTGAAGCTCGTCGTGTGATCTGGGACCTACTGCTGGTAAGTTGGTCAAGTTCATGGTCACAATGACCCTCCAACAGGGGTCTATGCAGCATATTTTATCGTAAATGTTTTTATCCAGGAAATGCGCGGTAAACGGACCATTGTGCTCACCACTCATTTCATGGAGGAAGCTGACATTCTGGGGGATCGAGTGGCCATCATGAGCAACGGCAAGATTGAATGCTACGGCACACCTATGTTCCTCAAAAAATACTACGGTAAGTCTAGAGCATGTCCAACAAATGATCAATTCCAAATGGTTGTTCCTGAATCGTTACTTATCTGAGTACCTTGTGACACGTAGGAACTGGCTACACACTCAAAATGACAATTGGACCCAAATCAGAAAGTGCAGGTATTCTGGATCGAGTCCAGGCTCATCTGCCCAAAGCTTTTCTCAAAACGGAACATGCACCGAACGCAGCAGAAATTGCCATTGCGATTCCCTGTGAAACGGACACGACCTCAAAGTTCCCGGCCATGTTTTCGGACCTGTCCGCGGAGAAGGAGACACTCGGAATTACCAATATCGGTCTCTCCCTTACCACCATGGACGAAGTATTCGTAAAGTATGTGTTCCCACCGAAAACATGGTAGTCCCACCATAATCCCACCATACACTAATAAAATCTCGATATTTGTAGGATTGGAGAAGCGGACGAGGAACACGATTCGGTCGAGAACTCGGCCGTGGACAAAACGACGTCACTGACCACCATCGGCCGCGGTCCAGGTGACTCCAACGGGAAATCAAATGGAAATCGATACCGTTAGTTTTAACGACATATTTACTAGCTTTCGCGAACCGCTATTGGGCAGGTTGAAGGATTAAATACAATAATTTCAAAAATCGGGTTTGCAGGTGTGCAGGATTCGAATCGACTGAGTGGACTACGACTTTTGACCCAACAATGCTGGGCACTGTTCTATAAGAAAATCATTTACAGTTTCCGGAAGCGGAAGCTTCTTATCGGTCAGTTTATTATCTCTCCGCTCCTGGTCATCGCAGCGATTTACCTCAGCGGTCGGACTTATTCCCCTGCCTCCAGCTCACCACCGCTCACCATGAACCTGTCCGCCTACCAACATCCCCAAACACTCTACTACACAGCTAATGACGTAAGTCATATGCTTCCCAATAGTAATCGAGCAAAATTAATCCTAATTGTTTATTTTTGCAGACCGTGAGCGATGCCTACATGGGAGTAGTTGGGAAATCGGCTAAACGCGTGGACGGTGACCTTATCGGTGAAATGGTACGACTGGGTCAGACAGATTTGGGGGTGTACCGTGAGGAATTCGTGGTCGGTGCAGAGCTGAATGCCTCATCCGTCATGGCTCTCTTCTCCTCGATCCCGTACCACGCCGCACCGCTGTCCGTGAATCTGGTGTCCAACACACTCCTCCGTGCCATCTCCCCTGGCACCGGTTATTCCATCCAAGTGTCTGTTCATCCGCTGGAGAATGACCTGTTCAACATCCTGGAAGCGGCTCAGCCCAATCCCGCTTTCACGCTCCTCGTCCCAATTATCTTCGGGGCCTTCGTTCCGATCGGACTCGCTCTCTTCGCCGCTTCCTACATCGTTTTCCCAACTGAAGAGCGAACTTGTCGGGTAAGTGATCATCCCTGAATCGTAGCTCGAATCAAATATTAATTTAGCGTTTTCTATCTTGAAATACAGGCGAAGCAGCTCCAGCTCATGACTGGCGTGAACTCACTCGTGTTCTGGGGCACGGCCTTCCTATGGGACTTTCTCCTCATGCTCTGTGCCATCATCGTCATCGTTCTCTGCTTCCCGGCCTTCCAATCATACGGAGCGTATACGAACAATGGCGGCGGAAGTGAGTTATAGTCTCAATTCAACTCATTCATTGTCAGTCTAATCGGTTTGGAATCGAAATGCAGAATTTGTCGAGCGGTCAACTCCAATCGATTCGTGTGAAAATTGTTCTAACAGTAAGATCTCTGCGTTTTTTCTTGCAGCGGTCATTCTCCTTATCTTCGTTGTATGGGGCTTCTCAGCCATTTCCTTCGCCTACCTCTTCAGTTTCTTCGTGTCCACGGCCGCAGGCGGATTTGCTTTCAAGACTGTCCTCCACATTGGCACTGGTACGTACCAAACGGAAACATTGAATACGCCGCTGTCAAGTGCTGCAACGAGAATTAGACCAGTTTAATAGATCTGTAGCGTTTCATTGGCCAGGACATAACTGGTTCTGTTTCGTGTGCAGGAATGATTTTGCCCATTGTGGTCTTCATGATGGACACAACACAGAAAGATACGGACATTACAATAGTACGGTATCTGGGTCGACTCTTCCCATCCTTCGGAGCCTCGCTCAGCATTATGCGTTTTGCTTCCATCGCGACTCAGAACAGTCGCTGTAGCATTCTTTCCGAAGAAGACAAGACCACATTCTGTGACCCCGAGCTGGAAGTCGACCCGCTCCTTCTCCAATGCTGCGGTAAGTAAAAAGTACTGGTCATGCTTTACATACGGCATGTTATACCAATGTTTGCTAACCAGTCACTTCATGACACAGATAATTGCATGAACTTCACGAACCCGTTCGGACCAAGCTGCTTCGTGCCACAGGACTACCTGACCTGGACCTACAGAATTGAAGACAGTAATGGAAGCAGTGACTCTGCACCCGAAATCCCGGGTATTGCCCAGGAAATCCTCTTCATGTTCCTCATGGGCCTCATCTACCAGCTCCTCCTCGTCACGGTCGAGTACGGCGGAATTCGGCGGATTATCTGGAATCTTCTCTGTAAAACTGGCATGAAGCGCTTCAAGCACCCAGTCAATGATGAGGTAAGGCCGAATCATTTGTGCAAGGGCTCATCAGTGTCAATAATGTTCCAGGGTCCGATAATGCAATTAACGTCTACTTTAGGACGTGGTACAAGAAAAAATGCGTGTGAAGGGACTGCTGGAGTCAGGAAAGAACTATGAAGATGGATTCATAGTGGCCAACATGTGCAAGAACTACGGAAACTTTGCGGCTGTGTCCAATCTCAATTTCGGTGTCCATCACGGGGAGTGCTTCGGGCTACTGGGCGTGAACGGAGCAGGGAAAACAACAACATTCAAAATGTTGACCGGGGATGAGAGTCCGTCCAATGGAAACGCCTACAGCTTCATGAACACGCTCCAGAGTAACCGGAAAGATTTTCTCCGGAATATCGGCTATTGTCCGCAATTCGACGGAATCGTGGGAGTTCTAACTGGCCGGGAAATGCTGGAGCTCTTCTCTCGGCTTCGCGGTGTGCCCAAGGGGAACATGAAGACTGAGGTGGACAAATGGCTCAATAAATTAGGACTTCTTAAGGCGGGGGCCGTGAAGTGCCAGAACTACAGCGGTGGGATGAAGCGGCGGCTCAGTGTGGGCATGGCCATGATCGGTGACCCACCCGTCGTACTTCTCGATGAACGTAAATAAGCTAATGGTTTAACTTTGTATACATTCCGACTCTAGAACCCAAACCTAGATTTGGACTTATATTTCAACTTTAACCCTTGTGGTACTTTTTTTGCAGCGACCAGCGGTGTGGACCCTGTAGCCCGACGACAGTTCTGGGACGTAATTTCCTCACTGCGCGGGTCTGCTCAATGCGTGATCCTAACGTCACACAGTATGGAGGAGTGTGAAGCACTCTGCTCGCGTCTCGGAATCATGGTCAACGGTCAGCTCCAATGCTTGGGCGGAGTGCAGCACCTCAAGAGCAAGTTCGCGAAGGGCTACAGTCTCGTGCTTCGTCTCAAATCCCTTGTTCACTCCGAGTCGGAGGAGGTCACGGCTCTCAAACAATATATCTCCCGAAAATTTAGTCCCTGTGAGCTCAAGGATGAGCATCAGGTGAGTTTGAAACCAAAAAAATCAAAATGACCGGACTACCTAATACTGCGCTCCCATTGGTCAATACACCAGACAATGCTGTGCTCCCATTGGTCAATACAGCAGACTATGCCGTGCTCCCATTGGTCAGCAAAGTATACTCTGCTGCGTTCATATTGGTCAGCACAGTCAAGTATGCTGTGCTCCCATTAGTCGGCACAGCAGAGTATACTTTGCTGCCATTGGTCAGAAGAGTAGAGTATTTGTGCTCCTATTGGACATCCCAGCAGAGTATGCTGTGCTCCCATTGGTCAGCACAGTAGAGTAATGTGTGCTCCCACTGGTCAATATAATAAACCTCATGTCCAATGACCCTGTTTTTCCAGAACGTGCTACAGTATCAGATCCTAAACACGGAAATGCCGTGGAACGAAATATTCCAGACAATTGAGGACTGTAAGAGTCTGCACAAGAACCTAATAGAAGAATACTCCGTGAGTGAGACGACACTGGAAGAGGTGTTTCTGTCCTTTGCCAGGAAACAGTACCCCAATCGAGACGCGAGCATTTCCTGCCTCTCCTCCATCCTCACCTGCTCATGAGACACTTCTTGGCTGTGATAGTCAATTTAATTTTACTCCTTCCCTCTGCTCACTCCTTCATTCAGTCCTACTCATTTAAATATTTAGCTCAAAGTAAATAGGTAGTTAAGAAATACATATCTAATCTATGTAAATATAAAATATAATCAAATGTGCTATATATCTTGACTTGAGAGAAACAAATCTATATTATAAACACATGTTACATAATGTATACTTATAATTATGCAAAGAATATATGTGAGTAAAATATATTATGTTGTTTGCGTTGTTCATATGCGTTCTGAATGGAATTACTTAAGTAAATACCTACGCGAACTCAATGAAGATGCTAGCGCTGGACAAACGTTGCACGGACAATATATATTTATTCAGGACTTCAATAAATTCATAATTGGACTCGGATAAACTCTATAATTTTTTTTTGATTCTGGCTGTTTGTCTCCACCAGGGGGAGAGGGAAGGGGGTTAGGCGTGTATGGGTGAGGGTCTTGCCTCAGCATTCCTGCTGCTCCCGTAAGGAGTCCCGGAATAGGTCGAGTGACCTCAGTGGGCGGCGGGTCACGAACACACACGCTTTGTACAGAGAGACAGAAAACATAATTGGGGGGACTGCGCGGAAGTGGAGACGCCCGGCCTAATATTCTAATTAGGTACACCTCTTTCTCAGTCTAGTTCCTATATTTACACAAGGACAGATAAAGTAGGGACTACACAGGTCCATATCATAATTAGTATATGATTTGTATAAAATGTTTTAATACCTATATACACTAGGCATCTATTTATAGAACTGTGTACAAAAAAGCGATAAGGGCGAAGCCCAAGCCCTCTTCCGCTCCAGCAGCTGCGTCCAACAGCGGTGCTGTGATTGTATCTAATTGTACTACCATCTGAGGTCAGAGGTCATGGACAGGAGCTGCGGCGGAAGTGGCCTCTACCCGGCCCCAAATAAATAAATACTCAGGGGGAAGGAGTGTACAAAAAATTGGGACTGAGGTAAAGTTAAGGAAGAAAAAAAGGTTTTTCTCTACTTGACTGGCGTACGCCGAATGATGAGCGGCGTACTGGAGTTGTTGATAGGGGCGAAGCTGAGGGTAAAGCTTCCGTTGGGATGACAGAGGTAGTTTCCTTGTACGCTGCCGACGCCTACAGTTCCTCCGAGCTCTTCGGGGCCTGTCGCGGATTTATCCAGTGGTCGCTGTAAGAATGAAAGAAGTGGTAGGTTAGGTTAACTGGCGATGGACGGAGACGGAGCAAGTAAATCGATTTTCGATTATAAGGTTGTTCAACGTCGTTTGATCGTCTTAGGCTTGCTTGATTGGGAAAAATGAACTCAATAAATTGCTTTTTTTCTCCAAAAGCTCGGTTTTTTCAAAACTTTTTCTAGGCGACAAAATAACTGAACTGCTTGACCTTTGACCTGGACAAGCACATTGAGATAATAACATTTTGATAACAGCTTATCCAAAACCAAAACGACCAAAACCAAACGGCATGCTCCCATATTTGCTAGACGAAATGAAGCAAGACAAGAACCAATGGAATGGTCATCGATCACTTACCACGTGTTGCTTCTGCAAGGTAGCACGGATCTGTGACATTGTGACTGGGGTTGCTGTGAGGAGGGCATCACCCAGAGCCTCACCCGTACGAACTGGACCTGTGCCCAGCAGTGTGGAGAGTTCAGAAAATTCCTCTTCTTCATCTTCATCGGAACCTCCACCGTTTCCGCTGTAGTCTCGTTTCAGCTCACCACGCTCAATGAGCTCAAGGTTCTCTGCAAGGACAAAGGACACGAGGATAGTAAAGTAAGCATTGGCATGTAAGAATTGGTGCATCATATCAAGGTGAAGGTATTTACCAGGGTCGGACATGGCTCGAATAATGGCATTGGGATCCTTTTTGAGCCATTTCTGAACTTCCTCATCCATTTTGTTCATTTTACCGGGTGTGAGGGCCCATAGACAACCCTTCCGAGCGGCTCCAGTGCCCGGCTTCTCAATTTTCTCGAAACATTTGTTGAGGCTGAGGTTGTGGCGAACTGAGTTCTTCCACCCACTCGGAGCAGTCTTGAAGTAAGGAAAATGATCACTGGAACACAAAGAAAAACATTTTAGTAGAATGGTATTTCTAAGACAGTTTGGATTTCGAAAACGGTGGGTCTAGTCGGTCAGTCAGGTGGGCCTGGACTGGTAAAATTCAACTTACCACATGAACTTGTAGATTTCGGAGACGGGGAGGCTGCCGTGTCGGGAGTTCTTGAGGGCCATTGCTATGAGACAGGAGTAGGAGAAGGCGGGCTTGGGGTAAATCTTCCCGTCTGTGTGCGGTTGTGGCTCATGTTTCTGTTTTCTGTATGTATATGGCAAACAAAATAATTAGTTTTCAATTTTAAGAAATATTCCAAGAAATAGGTATGTGGGCCAGAAGTGGGATATTCGAGCTACTCACCGCTTTTTGGTGGGAGGTCCTTCGGGCACGGGTTCTGAGAGAATGAACTCGGGCTCCTCTTCGTGGAAGAGGAATTGGGGTGGGACGACGGCAGGGGAGGGGCTCCGTGACACAGGGTCCTCTCCGCCCACCCAACCCTCCAACTCACCCACGATCTCCACATCATCCTCCTCGTCTGTGCCCTGACAATCCGGGTCAGTCTCGCTCCCAGAACTACTCGAACCCACCGACCCTACTGACCCCGACACCGGAACCACACTCGACGGATCAACCTGGAACACAAACAGAAAATACACCGTTTTAAAAATAAAAAAATATAGAAATGTTTGGTTGAAGTAAGAGGCGCAATTTCGACGCTTTTAGAACCCGCAGCGAACCTCAGACTATCAAACCAATTATGGATAATTACTTCGAGATTTTCAAGTAGCTAGGTAATATACGAATTTGGGGGACGTGGCACAGAAGCCAGCAATTAGCTTAGCAGCAATTTCCAATCAATGCGAACGCAAATGGCAAAGCAAACTGACATAAAAAAACGCTAGAAAAAACCGCCGCACAACACACAAAGCCAAAACGCTTGAAAGGCGCAGTGAGTACTCACGGTCTTCTTTTTCTTCTTCCGTTTCAGCTTCTTCCCCTTCCCAGCACCACCGGAACCCTTCTCCCTGGTCTCACCCTGACCCTGGAGCTCTAACTCTGATTTAGACCGATTTTTCCTTCGAAACCTCCATTTCGGTGTCATAATCTGCTCCAGTGCCATTGGAGCACACTGATAAATGAGCCCACCATCCACTTCTGCCTTATTCCCTTTCACCTCTTCCGCCACAGCCCAGCTCCGATTATGATCATTTTTCTCTTCACTGGCCGTTGGGCCGACCCATTTGAGGTGTCCATCAATGAATAGAATATGACCCCTGTCCGCCATCCTCTGAACAATCTCATGCGTCCCCATGCCCTGGAACTTGGTGGGAGGGTTGAGGAGAGCCTTCGTTTCCTGGCTCACGTTGAGGCGGATAGTGTTGTCAAACATGACGCGGCGGGGTCGCTTCACAGACGGCGTCCGCCTCTGAACTAATTTATTCTCCATGTCCGTAATGAGGAGGCGTTCCTGGGATGAGAGCCCAGTTTCATCCTCGTCCTGATCCTCCGGAGCGGGATTCTCAGTGTCCGTGTCCCATTCTGAGTCGGGGCCTGATTCAGCCATGTTCTTGCACATGCACAATTAGCACAAAGGTCACCAAATGGAAATCTTGCCGAGGAATAGCAGAGGCGTGGTGGAAGCCCGATGCAAGCTGCAGCGGAATAGAAATCGAAACAGAAGGCCGCAGTGGATAGTTGGATAGTGGAGTGGAAGGGACCGCGTAGCCCGTGCGCGTTCCACCAAATCCAGGCAGTAGTACATAATAGTAGCCATCATGCAGGCATATACGGAATACATAAGATACCCCAAAAAAGGTTGGATATTGTAAGCCTGTTATGCCACCCGACGAGCCTATCCGTTCTCCTTCAGCCATTGTATTTACACAGACGACAGGGTTATGCATAGGAGAAACAGAGGCCATAAAAACAGCGTAGTAGAACGAGGAGAGGGCATTTATTTTTACACAGTACACAGTGGTGCGCATGAGACTGAAACCTGCCGAATGAGCAGCGGAGCTGGGGCCCAGCCCCAGACACTGGCCCGAAAGTGAGAAGTTGGGTTGCGGGTGTCCAAAGCCCTGTGTCTTCTCTCTGGGCTCAGGGTCAGGGGTGTCCAAAGCCCCGAGTCAATGCCCCGCTCAAGGAGACCCAACAAAGAACTCGCTCCACCGACGACACAAACAACAACTTATTACCCCGCCGTTCCTCCGTCCTGCCAGGCCAATGCACTTAATTTATGGCTATACTCTCGTCCCACCCTAACCATTACCTACCCCACCCGCCCGTAGTTAAATAGGGAGGTAATTAAGTTAACTACCCCCGCCCCCTTAAGGTGGGTTAGGTGTTAGCTTGTGCGGTGGGATGAGCGCTGTTTTGAGAGCCGAGCCGGCGAAAGCCGGTTTTACACATATAAACTGTTGATTTTAACTATTGCTCTATAGTTTCCATGCGGCACCGCTATTGGTCCAACTAAATTGCGGTGACTCTGGCTCGCGGTGGACAGGCAAGTGGTTGGGTCAGGTCATAGGTTATTTCCCTCTGATTTTATGTTTCAATTTTCAATGCTAATTCTGAAAATCAAGGATTTGTTTATGTTGTGGGTTGTGGGGACATGTTAACGTCGCGTTTCTGGATATGGATAGGCAATTCATTGAGTTTCTGACTTTTTGTCTTTCAAGCGAAGCTGAATTTGAAAGCGGAGAAAGAGATTAGGTCTGTCTGCCCAAGGGTACAACAACCTGACCGTGAGAAAGAGAAATATGCAGGGAAAACGGCCCTTCACTCCAGGAAGGGATTCCAGAGAAATCGCCATGGTCAAATTATTTTTGTACACTTCCCAAATTAGAACGTTGAGTTGAAAGTACAAAATAACAAGGGTTCGAGGTTGATATATGGAATATGGATTCTTGGACACTGAGATGCGCTATTGTGCGGCGCGCCGTGCAGAAACCATTGCGCTAGAACAAAGAATTAGAAAAAAAACATGACTTACCATGATGCCAACGTGCTCTTCGAAGGAAATTTCCTTAGAGTTCGTCGACGAATAGGTATTGGCGGAATTGTTCCAGGGATTGGTATGAGGATTATTGGGGACAGGGCCTTGATGACCGTTGTTATTGATTCGGACTGGGGTACTGACTACTTTGGGACCGAAACTGTAGCCGTAAGGGTCCCTCAGAATATGAGCGTCCAACTCCACTGCAAACTCGTCGAATCCCTCTTCGGACAGAAGTGGACTATTTGCGAGTTCCGTCATGAGATCAGCATTTGTCCCGGCTGCCGCCATTATCCGCTCCATCTCTGTCTTCAGGTCACACTCAATGAGTTCCTGGAGTGAGATGTCAAACTCCGCTCCGCCCCCGTACATCAAGTCCATTTTCACCTTCACCTAAAGGCACAACGCCCAACAGAGAAAAAAAAAACGAAAACCAAATCAGTAATCAAACTTCCAATCCAAACACGAAATTCAAATACTGGCACAGAACTCAAAATGGGGATTGATTTCAACCCAATACTGGTTTCGAATGAACTCGAACCTTATGACTGAGCTCAATATAAAAACGTAAGCGGTCACATTTTTAACGGAATACGTATTTCCGTCGTCGGTCTTCAATTTGAATGAGTTAATCAGTATCAATGAAGGGTATGTTTCCCTTGTCCTATTTTTATAAGATTCAATTAAAGAAAAAACAGCATGACATCCATCCGAACCCTGGAATGCCTGGGTTAAAATAAATAGGCTTAATTAAAAGGTTCGTAGTTTATAATCCTTCCGCTGCCTTGCAGAGGCTAGAAATAGAAATACCTAGGTAAGTATTTGCCCATTTGGGTCAGGGGATGGGACTGACCATTCATATTTCATATTTGATTATCGGATACCATTGCCGCTTAACATTCCTTAAATTTTTGGGTACCTCAGAAAGACGACGCAATGGTGAATGGTGAATGGACAAAGTAGGAAAATCAAAAATACAGAAATAAGTAACCCCCGAACATAATCCTATTAGTGAATACAGAATACTTGAACGTTCGACATTCGAGAAGAGAATCAATTAAATACTCATCAGTGTCACGTCTCGAGTCGGGATTCCTTGAGCGGAGTCTACTAATGGCCTGATAAGTCATAAACGACTCTTGACATCGATATATCCTTAGGTTGTATGTACCTATACAATGTTTATGTTATTGATATTCAACTCATGTCAACATTGTCAACGTAAAACTAGAATAATATGACAGGTGACAGAGAGACCAAAAATGTTACCGGTGACCGGCATGAGACTTGACATGACCCCACAACCTACCTGCAACCTATCATACCCAACCTTCAATGAGATTCGAGCGCGGGACATGGTTCGACCCGGCGGGAAAAACATTGACTCGAACAACTTTTGGCGGGAGCGGGTTATCGAGCTCTAAATACTTGTCAGGTGCTGGGATATCCCTAGGCCAGGTCAGGGATGACGTTGGACACCTGTTATTGACCTCAAGGGGGTCCTTGGTCACTTTCAGGCGGATTACCGGCACAGGAAATCGGCGGGAAGTCAGGGACATGTGCTTCTGTAATTTGAGCCTATGGCCTAGTTGCTAGTAGGGTTTCCTGTCAAGTGGTGGGGTGGGGGGTGGGTCGTGGGTACTGAGTGTGGGAGTGTACTTACGTGGAGTGAGTGTCCGGTCGAGGTGTTGGGTGGGATTTTTGGCGGGTGTCAAGGTTTACGGTGGCGGGAGAAGTTGTTGGTAGGTCGGGGACTTAGCCCGCGAGTCAGAACTTCAAAACGGAGACGAGGACAAGTTTGCCCCAGCACAGCTCCCTATCTCCAACTGCTCCGTTCTCACTCTTTGGCTCTTTGTTCGAACGACTTGGCTCTATGGCTCTGCTTCTGCTGCTGCTGGCTGGCCAGGCAGGCTAGGCTGCTCGGCTCAATCAATCGCCCTTCCACAACCTACAGCTTCAACCACAACATGGAATGGAATACACGGCAAAAGAGGCTGCTGTGCTGTGCCCGCCCTATCTCCAACACACACCCGGCTCAGAATCTCCATGCCCTTCTGTGTACATGGACAGAGGCGTGCCCAAATTCCCAAAATCAAAATTTGAAAAAATTCGTTCGGAAAATTATATAAAATGCTTACACATTTTTAAAACTTTTTTAAAGATGCGGCTTTATTTTTCGGTTATTCCATTTGTGTTGGATTATCTTTCTTTATCTTATTTCCTACGCTATTATGTAATTTACCCTGTAATTATACTTATGTTTTATATTATTGAATTTAAATATTTTAGTATTTTTATATAAGGAATTACAAAATTTGACGTTTTGATAATTTTCGAATAAAAGTGGAATTTAAGAATTTTTTCCTGGTTTGGTTGAGTACTTGAAAAAAAAGTCTTATATTCTAAACTCAGTTAGTGTTAAATATGAATTTAATGGCTTGTTTGTGTTTTAGTCAGGCAAAAATAAAAACTTCCAGGCTAATTTATCCAGCTTAATTCTTATCCGCGAAATGCTTTTATTTATTTCATTACCTAACCTTACATAACGTCGCATACCCTAAACTGACCGAACTCAACAGACTTGGAGATGTAAAAATTCGCCTGAAGAAATTAGTCAAAAGTTTCTATTTCTTAATTTCTTAGCTTCTCTGACCGAAAACAATTTTCCGAATTTAATTCACATTCAAGGCTTTAAGGTCGCCTTCATTAATAGATAACCCATTACGTGATAACAGGGCGAGAATAAGGACGAATTTATTTCAAGATTCAAAAACACATATCTATTTTCCGTATTACTAAATTGTATTGATATTGTAGGTATTGATCTTGTATCTGTATCATTGACATTCCGCATTTATAGGAGAATAATTAACGTCGCTTTCTAATAGGAACTTGGTATATGGAGCCTAACCATTAGAAGATATTGAGATTAAATTAAGTGAACTTAATTGAAATCGAATTAGGTAAATGCTTTAAAAATCCCTAGTTAGAACTCGGGGGGTGATACGCTTCAAATCATGAGCATGGGCACGCCTTATTGTCGTACGATGGACAAAAATCAACCGGCTTTGACATCTTGAATTTCTGTGCTCTGGAAACGGATTTTTCGAGAATGACAGTTGTACAGGATGATTGTACAGAACATGAGGAACATTTTGGTTATTTTTTCATAATTTTCCGAAGCGGTAGAACCCGCCTGGTGCGGTTTCCAGCCTTTCCCTCCAGCCATGAATGAATGAACAGGAGGCAGGGTTTAGGTAGGGCCGGTCTCTCAGTCGGCTGCACAAGGCAAGGATAAAAAATCACTCTTTTTCTGGCTCTATGCTCCCCTTGCCTTATGTTATTCAATGTTCGTTCGTATTTCCATTTCCATGGCCATGATGGAGACACATTGAGAGAATTAGGCAGACAGAGCAGAGGGCTAGAGAGTGCCGCTGAGGTTCGGAGCCTCCTCGGTTTGAACTTAACTGCGTAATATAATTCAAATAATTACTACATATTGCTTCATTGCCTATCTCCACCTCAGTAAAAATTCATTATGGTGGGCGGACTAGGATGGAGCTTATGTGGTGGGCAGACATTGTTCTGGCCCACCCCCGGGGAGAGGCAGGGTGGTGGGCCCATGTTAATAGATGTATGGTGAAGCAGGAGAGTTGAAGATAGGCTGCCTGACGAGGGGTGTTGGGTAGATAGCTGATAGTTGGGATGGATGGATGGAATGGGCATCCACCAAAACCTGCGTCCACTTTTCGGCTCGCCATGAACAACGTTCCACTAAAAACTGTTTTTACAACTTTTCTGCCATAAACGGATTTCTAGCTGGATTTAAGATTTAATTACATGTGACCTATTAGTTAGAAAAACATCAGACACAAATTTTGCACCTAGTCGTCTTTGAAATATTCAGAATGAACAAGTTTTAATCGAGTATTTATATTAAGAGACTTCACTAGATAAAGCTAGATTTTGTCTCGGATGTCTTCAGCCACTAATATTGTCCAGTAATTTATTGGTTAAGGATTTTATTCTCCAAACTAGAGTGCTTTCAAACAAATTCAAAATGGGAAATATAAACGTGCCATGAGAAAATAGAATCTGCCATGAAAAAGAAGACTTGTGCAATAAGTCTGCATGGCAGTAAAT
>JAQFYT010000839.1:0-20478 GCA_034694925.1 Ceratophysella denticulata
GAAAACGATGGACGATTAATTATAATTAGTTGAATTAACCCTTACTAGCGAACGGACTTACGAGTGAAAAAACAAAACATAATCTAGGTATAAATAATTATTTTGTAATGTTGACTTTACTGAATAAAGAGAATTTGAAACTTTCCGCCCAACCCGAAATGGAAGAAGTTTCATACGACAGCGAGTTTTACCCTCTTGTCATGATAGATGGCGTTGATACTGAAACACCCTGTACACCAAGTCGAATGTACAACAAACATAAACAAGGGGTGTACGGGACTTTTGGAACAGGCGGTACCTCACAGTAACATGCATATTTTCGCAACGAATGAATATCCGTAATCTCGACCGCATCATTCTGATAATACCTATATATGAATACAGACATATGGCCAAGGGATGAGACAGGCTAGAGCTTAAGGGGTGAATAGCTTTCACCATCACCATTTAGCAGGAGCATGATGACAATGACTGAACTATACTCACTGAGGTTTCACGAGAAGAACGAAGAAAAGTCAAGACAGGAAATCAGACTATTTTCTAGACTTTATTATATGGCTTTTGTGATGGACCCAACCCGGGTTCCAATGTCTGATGAAAAGGAAGGAAATCAGTAAGAAACTGTCGGAGACACGTTGTCTCCGTCTCCTCTGCTTTGTTGCCGAATACATGGAATGCCCAAGGAGACACGGATATGTCAAGCCAAAGCTCTCGTCCGCCTGCCTCCATACCAGCACAATCCTATCTATCTTCCCTTCCGTCAAGTTCCCGTTCCAGAGAAACGTGTCGAAATGTACAGGGTGGCATGAAAAAATCAGTCATGCCTTTTAATTTCAATTCCTTAGGCATTTCAACTCAGGTAGTAGCTATGGACTCTGAAGATTAGTCATTTGGATTCGAAAATTGCGTCCATTTTGAGGAGATAATCTGTGTAGCTTGTAGTTAGCCAACAACTAGTCGTAACGAATACCCAATTCGGTACAACCCTGTATTCCCCAAGCAGACAGGGCAGCTAGGGAGTGAAGAAGGCTTTGAATCATCTCCTCTTAGGCGTATAATAGAAAGCCCTCTCAGCCAGACGAACAAGTCGACTTCTTTGAAAAGGGAGCAAAAAAAGTTTTGGATTTGAGCCAAAACCGATAAATCGGGACCAGATGAGCACTGAACACCGTAGGCAGTTACAGTTACCCACCAGCATCAGCAGCTAGACAGCATGGCACAGTGCGAGGCAGTTCACCCACAATGGGCAAAAACCATCTTCCCCAAATACAGAAATATTGAGCCATAAGAACTGACTTCCAGTGTCCATCTAAAACACTCGCGGTAATCAGGAACCTGAGTCCAAAGGGTCCACGTGCCACTTTAAGATATACCAAAAGGAATCTATGACGCCTTGACTCAAAGTTAGAGCTTCTTTTTGGAGAAAACTAAACCACTTTCTCATCACTCTTTCCATTTGCTGATAGCAATATTTCACCTTGCCAAGTACTTCCCGTCAAGAACTTCGTAGAAACTAGCGAAGGTTGATAGTTCCATGGTGAAATTTAGGTTAGTCCTGTAACGCTACCGCTCTATTACAGATATGTTAAGACTCTCAAGGTGACACTTTTATCAAGTTAAAAGCAAAAGTTTTCATTCAGGAAGAAACTAGAGTTTCTTTTGTTGCTGATAATTATCACCCTTCTTCGTATTCAAACTTAGATTTGGGGCAATTATGTAAATGTAAAACTTTATAGTGAAGCCTTGTAGCTTGGAGATATCTACTATGAGGTCGATGGGCTAATTACATTATCCAGGATTGCTGTTGAAACTAGGCTAGAAAGAGGATGGTAATTTACGAACATTTTATCGAGTAACAACGTGCTTTTTGCTACATTTGCCCATACGCTCACTTTACTCCCAGGACCTTTTATAATATAAGCATCGCTCCAGTTGGGAATTTAGAATTAGAAACTATATGCAAAAAGTTTGACCAAAACTACCAAAACTTTAACCCTCTCATTCACTTCACACACTTTTTGGGCTCTAACTTGACTCTTCTAGTCTAAAATTGGATGTCAGCAACAGACAGGCCACTGAGGACATGGGTCCACAATACATCAAGCCAAGCGAACCAAAAACGCCGCACTTGTCGCCAAATGATTTCCGCTGTTACATGCACAAAATGTCCGTAGGAATTTCCCCGACTACAATTGATTCCTGGCGAATATTATGCTGCTCGGCTTTCCCTCAGCTGTTACACTAGAGCGAGCTAGAATTTGACGGAAACATGCATTTATTTTAAAAGCTAAGCTTTCTATATAAAAAATTCAGGATTTCAAGCTTTTTTCGAAAATTCATAAAATAAATTGTTTAGAGCGCAAAGGGTTAGAATAGCTATTTAGCGCAGGTCCATTCACTATTTCGTTAAGGCAAATACGTGCATGAGTCTGCGTTAGTGTATATTGTGGCCACTAGACGAGGTACTGCCTCACTTTTCTTATGTCCCATCTGTGCAATGATAAAGCAAAGAAAGTAAACCTCATTGCACAACAGTTTCACGTATCATTGCACAAACTGGACAGAACACTCGACTTTTTCCTTTTTTAGACAAACATCAGAATGCACTAGAGTAAACGTACAGTACAAAGTACAACGAAGTATGACTTTCAACATTTCGACCAATGCCATGCCACACGCACGCACCCCGCGTTAGTCATCGTCGTCGTCCGACATAAGAGCCACACCCGACACTTAGCTCGTTTCTCCAACTCGTAAGCCAATAACACTCCAACCCCAAAGAGAAGAAGATCCGATCTTTCTTGAGCAAACTTAATAAAATGGAAGATCTCAAAATTTTTTCACACATCAGATGAGTCCGTCGATCAGCAGAGGGGAAGAACGAGGAATTTTCTTCCTTGAGAACATAAAAGCATTTTCTTCTCTGAAACATGAGAAGCTCCATTTACCAAGTTGAAAGTTGAAAAAGTGAATGACTGTCACCCGAGTCGCGAGGTCTCTTGACACGAGCTGGTTGTTGCCTGCCCCCTCCCCTTACAATTCCTCGTTTCCTGATTGAAGAATGAAGATTCAAAGGCATTGGAAATCCAGGGCGATATTGCACACAAAGTTCTTTTCATGTCTTAAACTTCAAGTTTCGGGTTACAAAGATAAGTAAACGTTGATACGGGTAATTTAAGCATGGCTAGATTTTTGAAAGCGCGGAAATCTTGCAAATAACAAATCAATTGAAATAGGTGTTATGTAATCCCGTGTACCAGGTTACGTAATTTGAGCTTTCGTAAATCCTCACCCTAACATATTAAGCCCCACCACGTCATGACGAAATATTCGGGGTATGAACTTATATAATTTGTCAATTGTCGCAGAACGTGTAGGCTGCCTAACAAGGAGCCTTGGGAATACGCCGAACCCCCGAATGACGACATTGGACCTTGGGCTTAGCTTCAGCGTGGGCAGAAGAAAGACTTTTTAATGCATATAGCATACAGTATAGCAGGATTAGCAGAGATTTCGTCTCCTCCACTTGTATTTTATTACCCATTTTACCTGCCTCTGGACATTTTCTCTAGTATAGACGTAGAGACTACGAGAGAAAGTAATTTGGTGAAATCAAGGCTCCGCTGCCGGCTGGCTAGGTTTACTAAAGTTAAGAGTTTGACCGAAGCCGAATCAAATCCTAATCTGTAATATTAACAAAATCCAATTAGCCTGGTAAGTCAAGGTAATGCGAATATTGTACAACAGTGCCCAATGCCGATATATGACTTTCATTAATGACCGGCTTCCCTAGCGGATTAGATTAGCCCGACCTGCTGGCATAGTGTGGAAAGAGGCCATATAAATAGCTTCAATCCGCATTATTACATAAGACACTTTGACGTAGAAGTTCCTACTGTGATTTCAACACTTGGTTTTAATGTATATTTCCCATTTCCAAATTCAGGACAACAGCGGAGAAAGTGACAGGAGAAAGTAGAGCGCGAGAAAGAAAGCTTAGCCATTTAGTATTCGCCCAACATCATTCATTAACTTTGGTCTTCTCTGCGATTCTGCAGTAGACACGCCCGGCATTCGACATCCAGCTCGTATTAGGTATTAGTTGGCTCCAGGCTTGAAAACTTCAGTTTCTGACTTGACTAAGTCAGGCTGAAGCCAAAATTCTCTGGAGCCTTGTGATACTGCCTAGCTTGTGTGGGAGACCCGACCACAGCCTAAAGCAGCATTGAGAATTCCCAGGAGCCGAGATTTTCCATGTCATGAGGCAAGAAGAGAAAATAATAATAATATCAGTGGGCTTTGGTACTGACTGTGCAATTCTGAAGAGTTTTCGCTTTTCGCTGCAAATGAAAGCGAAATACTGTATATATTTTCTGTAGTTTTTAAGCTAGGCACACATCTCACGTCGTGCTCGTTGGTCACGACCAAATCCACTCCGGTCTTGGTTCGAGGGCAGTTTTTACTCTGATTTTTAGGAATATTTAAAACATGTAGGTACCGTTAATCCGAACCTCAAGAATGCATTCCCGGTGCACGTGAACAACATAAATGCACTTCCAACCATTGAGGTATATTAGAATTACAATTGCAATTTATATAACGTACGATATCGCCTGATCATTTTTGCATACTGTTTTTACTTAACAAGAGTACAATACCATGTCTGTCTTTAAGAATCATCGCTACGGACCATGTGATTTCGTAATCACACGCTAAATCAGTATCAAATTTGACCGCGGTTCAGTCGACCATGAACGTGAGTCCTTGGCCTAACATATCTTTGGCTTAAAATCAGTTCATTTTTTCTAACACAATACAAGATTGTGTGCAGCTGAGCTAGTTTAACAAGAAGGCCTTGACTTGAAGCCTCGGTTCAGTAATTTGACGTTCCGGGATTGCAGAAGTTAAGAAAGAAAGGTGCAGGGAAAGCAAAGAAAGGCAAGGCTCCTGCAACCTGGGAATTCACATCTGGCCGATGAGACGATGGATTAAGGACGTTTCATTCAAGAGGATCAATTCTTTCTCCCTCACTCCTTGTTAGGAAGAATATACGAAATATAGAATGATGCTCTGTTGGGCACACAGATCATATATCCAGATCCAGAGATCGCATACTTTATCTAACCGAACCCACGAAGACGTGAATATACCCATACCCTAAGGTTTGTCATAAAACTATGCGATCGCGGGATGCGGATATGACCTGTATACTCCCGATTGTATGTTGTATGGCACTACATTTGGTCTTGGTTTTCTCTGAACTGAACATTGAACCAAATATTTCTTTTTAAGAACGTCTTGTCCCTTGTTCATTTTTTTTCTGCTTGGGAACCAAGAACCAAGCGCGTCTCAACTTTCACCACGGACTCCGCAAGGCCTTGGGTTGGCTTGACTGCTCACTTCGCTCCTGTTGTGTCTCTGTACGTGACTTATCAATTCCCAAAACTGACTCACCATCTCGTATTTCAGAGTCTCACAGCGCACTACAATAGGCATAAGGACAGAACTACGGACGCCATTTCCCACGCCACTGCGAAAATTTTTAGAGTCAACGTGAGACGCCGAATAAACAAGATAACATATTCAGGTCCATGGAAGGCGAGAGGCTCTTCAAAGCCCCCAAATCAAGAAATCCACTAAAGCCCATTCCTTGATACTGCAAAAATATCACGTTCTCGGTCTCAGAGTAAATAGAATGTATGGAAATAATGGGGCTTTGGGCATTGGGATTTTGAAATTGGGAAATAATGTGGATTCTCCGACTGTAAGGTATTCGATAATAAAGAGACTACAACATTCTCGGGGATGCCACTAAAATTTCATTCCGGGTATTCACTCCGAGAATTTATTTGGCTTTGATTCAAAATATTTGCTGTTACATTTACATATGTAGATACAAATACCGTCATTCACTATGTGCAGCAGTGCTGAAATAAACGGATGATGCCGGCTCAAGTGCAACTGGTTCTGTTGTCTATTAATAAATTCGCATTGAAACCTGTCATTGTCATTAGGACGTCATTCTAGCATATTTCATAGTTCTTTTGCGTGCGTGCATGCTTTTACGGTAGCTGGAACAGTAGAGTAGCTAAACTCCTCTAAAAGTCAAGCTTAATTGCGAATAGCAATTTGCATACAAAGCGATATTTAAGAAATGAATGGTCTACGTCAGTGCTAGAGTTCAATTCTCAATATGTAAAAGAATATTCGTTTATTTAAGGCTGCTGAGATTGCATGACCAGAGGAAGCACAGCTTCAAGTCCATGTTTACATATATAGCAAGTAATATGAAGCACGGCAGGACCGTGTGAACCAAATCGAAGATCCCATACGACGAAACCTATCTTATTATCACAGCTGAGTCGACAAAGATAAATCGGACTATTCATTTCATATGGGTTATATATACCTTTGGGTTAGGGTTATAGGGGCATATACGAAAAAAACTTGGAATCGTTTCACGCCTCCCTGCACCACCGATGGCAGGAATATATTTCATACGGAAACAATAAGGATCCCGAACGAGAAAGTGGTCCAGGCATGATCTCAGAAAGAAAAGATGAAATGAACTATCGTCTAATCTTAAATTTCTATTTAGACGTATGCCTTATACCTTATACATATATACCTGAACTTGGTGAAGAAACTGAAGCGGAAATATTCATCCAAAAAAAATGCTCAGATGAGTTTAGCTCAGAGTCAAAAGCCTTTTCCTTACAGTTCAACAACTTTTTCTGTTACAAAATAGACCATGGGCCTTTCTTTCCATTTGCTTAAAGCTCTAAGGGCATTCAATTCAAGGATTTTCAACAAAGAGTCGAGCCAGAGTCAAGTCAGCATTATTGAATTTGCGTTGTCTGCTCTTGTCTTCTACTATGGCCTTGGGTCATATACTAAACTGAACTACTTATCAACTTTTAAAGTTTTCATATTCCATTGTACTATTGCTTGTTTCTGTAGAATCCTGGAAGAAAACATTGTATATGCAGTAATCCTATATGTAGTTATGTTTCAGTAGGATTAGCTAGAATTTTCTGGAAAGACTAATGCTTCGTATTTCCTCCCAACCAAGACACGACGTTTTAATTTATGGACTCCCAACTTGGCCATTATCAAATAAAAACTTTTACTTAATCTAAAAAGGAGCCGAGAAAGATATTTAATGTACAAAAGAGGCGGGCTCAATGTTGACAAACAACCGCATAACCAAAACATAACCACCCACAGATCTGCCCAAGACAAACACACAGAAGTTCAGTATTTGTGTATTGTGTGCTAAGCTAAAATCTTTATTACGCTCATATATTTCAGAGATTCAGGAAGAAGGAGACAAAGGGCTAACGAGGCTCTAGAAAGGAACTTGAGCATCAGTGCGTACACTTTGCACTACAATGGGGACTAGAGAGTTCAGCTTGCGTTTGTCTGTATGCTGTATGTACAGGGTGGGACATAATATTTGTGGTAAATACACGAAAACGTGGGAAATATTGCCTCAGGAGCTTGGATTCAAACCTCATATCATCATGAAAACCTGTATTTTGTGCTGTTTACGACAGAATCCCGGGATTGATGAGCCACCCTGTATTCCTACAACAAAAGGCGAAGGAAACGCAGCTATTTCTAGCTTCTGGCGTGGTTCTGATTGTGAATAGAGCCAATTGAGCACTAGGCAGAGAGTTAGCTGGGGAGAAAGTCGTTGAAGGATGAGACATCAAGTACTATTTCCGCTCTTCAGCGGACCCTTCAGTTTCCAAAAATAAGTTGAGAAACAGAAGGATGCGTACCAAAAATAAGGAAAATCCTTTTTGTAGCTCGCAGAGAACAACAGGAAGGCGGAAGTATCTTTCCGTCAATGTGTAAGTAACTATTTCATTTCCCCCCTCGCCATCGCCATTATGCTACTATTGAAACAAAAGCTACAGTGTTCTATTACAGAAGCACTATATTTATTCTGACCAACAGGCTTGGTTTCAGTTCTGAATGCCGTATGCTTTGAATTGACATTTCTTGACGTTAACTGCGAACAAGACTCGAAATGGTAATAAAATCAATGTAGGAAGCACAGGAAATGCAGCGAACGGTATGTACAAATAATAGCACTACTATTACTGCTACTGTTCTGAGTCTCCTCCGGCGATGATAACGATAATTTAATTTTTCTACATTCGAGATTCGAAACCGTGAAAGCCTCATGAACTTCTATGATCTCTTCCGGCAATGGAATTCAATTTGAACTTTCTCCCTATGTAGAATCTATGTAGTATGTCTGCGTTCACATTGCACAGCACGAGAAGGCTTTCCCATAATGCCTCTATAATGGAATGAGGAACTGAAATAATGTTATTAAATCTAATCGTGCGTCCTCCGTCCCTCCCGAACTATCAAAATTATATATTTTCATTTTCATGGCCCTTCCGCTACTTTGGGCACGACTGCATTATTGCCTGAATTGGATTTTGGCAGAGGACTCGACGGTCGACTTACATGCGGCTGCCGATAGTAAATACGTTCCCGTAGACGAATAGAGTAGTAATAGATAAAGTTTTTTTGAGAGCATTAATAACGCTCTAGAAAGTCGGCATGGCATGTTTGGAAATTGCGAAAATACCTATCGTATGAAGGAACTATGATATGAGAGGAAGCTCGTATTGATAATATGTAGGCTGGGCTTCCGTTATCCGGAAAAATACATGGGTCACATTAGTTCTCCGGGCCAAATAGCAAAAAAAGGAATATAAATCAATATTTCCATCAAGGTCGTCACTCCCTATTCGTCCATTTCCTACTACTGGACGGAGCTATGCTGCAGCACCAGCAGCATCTGGCCCTGAAGTCCTATATTTGCACTCCGAAAACAGGAAGGCAATTAAGGAAGATAAATTGGCAGAGCTTTTGCCCAAATCCATGATTTTAGGGTACGATAATAAAAGAAGTCCGCATTCAGTTGTGCCTCTAATATGCTGAGTTATTAGATTTTCATCCGAAACGCAAAATTAGAAATAAATCAATAAATTGATCTAGAATGAGAAGAGGTAGGTAGAATTTATTGAATTTACCAAAGCTGTGAGCTAGTAGGACCTATGTATGTATATGAATGGGTTATGGTTTATACACGGCTCGTGTCCCGCTTCACGTCAGGCTTATTTATTCGGTCAGTTTAATTTCCTGTAGGGTAGGTAGGTTTTGAGTTAAGTGGTGGAAATACCCGACTAACTTGACTCTTTTGGAATTCGTGCTTTTCCATATATTCGACTTGTTTCATAGTAACATTCGGCCAGGGAAGCAGAAAATCCAATTATTGAAAAAAAAAAAAAAAACTTACCGAGTCGTCCAAAACTTCGTGAAAGTCGCTTCTTGAGCTTTTGGACGCGTGATAATCCCTTTTTCGTCTCCCGCATTGTGACTACAACTGGAAATAATCATAAAAAGAACCGATGCATTAGTTAATTCGTATATTTCTTATTTTAGTGTTTCTTATATTGTCGAGAATTTGTCTGATTCAGTCGCATTATAACGGTTATTTTTGCATTTTGTATAACATTATTCATATAATATGCTTCCACCAAATGAAAACCGTCAAACTATTAATTTAGATGCAGGTATGGACGCGGTTATTTTGTGTTAAATGCCAAATGATATGCCCGATGAATATACCCGGTATGATGCAAATAGACCTTAATTTAACGTTAAAGCGAATAATGCACCGCATTGTAAAATGACACAGAAAATTTTTCAGTACGTTTAGCTTGGGATATGAAAAAATATCTAATTTGACAAATGATGCTGGAATGTTAATTTTCACTGTTGCTGCCTTTGCTATGCCTGACCTGAACAGAGCTTATGGCAACATCCAACATACCGTATGCCGTAATTCTGTAAATTAGCAACTTAACCAAACCAGCATGGGTTCTTGTGCCTAAATAAAGTGTCGCCTGGCTGCATAGCAGAAATACCTTGTAAGTATAATACTACATTCCCCTTTCAGCATACGCGCAGAGGTAATTACTCGGCTCACTTCATTCCATCAATTATCTCAGACCCTAAAAAAGGAGGAGTGGAAAGCCTGTCCAATTTCCGGAAAATGTAAAATATTACACCACTTACACTCTACATCAGGACAACGCAGGGTGAGGCATCTCAGCTCGGTGTGAAAATTCGAAATAATTTACGACTAATTAAAATTAACCTCGATAGAATTCCCGAGTGCTAATGTACTGGATGAACTCCGTATCATGAGCACACACCGTACTAATTAGAATGTAAACACTCTGCTTGCACTTACAAACACCAAATACCATAAAACTAAATATACATAGAGAACAGAATAGAAAACCGGCATACCATGATCCTTCGACGGTTTGCTCGTAATTATTTTGTACATAAAAGGGATGGGGGAATAACACACCGAACCGGAATTCGGAGTGCTAAAAATACTGTTCGCTTTTATGTCAGGAGCAGGTCAGCTGGAGGAAGATCAAACGAGCCCAGATGAAAACGATGAAACACTACAGTATTTTTCCACGTAATCAAACACTTGTTTAGGTAGTAGTTGTGTCTGTGTATGTAGTTTTGGTTTGGTTGTTTTCCTATGCAAACTGTTCGAGACAGACAGACAACAGAAACCATATGGATGTGAATTGTCTAACGTAGCGGTGAAAGCCGGGTTTATGTACTGTTCGTAAATCTGAATTCTCACCGGAGTGAATCAGAGCACAAATACGCCAGAGAATTTCCGAATAATTAAACTGTGTGTGCTATATTATATTTCAGAGTTTCCACGGGTAAATGAATTCCGCAAACTCAACTTTACAGAAATTTGAAACCCGGTGGAAAGTTTGTTCAGTGCCGGACAATAGTAGTTTGGTAATGATAAATTAACCTGTCACTCTCACTCCTGACAAAGGTTTGTTGAATGCCGACAGAGTTCACTTCAGCCAGACTTGTACTGTATACGACAATAGCAAGACTGAGAACTGAGGTCAGACCCCGCTCCACCTTTATATAAACTCTCGGTAGTTCTATTGAACTGAGCTGGGAAAGACTTGGGGTTGTTGGTTCAGTAGAGTCTCAGAGCTACGAACCTGGAGTGAAAGCACAAGAGCTTTCTCCAAAGGATGGAAAAAAAGTTATCATTGAGCGACGCGCAAAATCGAGTGAAATTGCACACATCACCATTTCCAAAACCTCCCATATAGAACATAGAGCATAGAAGAGACGGTAGCAAGTGATTTGGTATTGGTTCATTTGGTCTTGGCTATGTAGTTAGTTACCATTTGGACCAGTCAATGTAGATCTATTGTATGGGCAACTGCGTTTTGAGAGTTTTATAAGTTTGGTTAGCTTATGTTTTAAAATGTTAGGTTAAGTTAGGTTGAAGGCCTTAGCTCAGCCCGGTTTAAAAATCCTAACCTGACGGTTTAACGTTTAAAGTCGTTAAATAGCATTTTTTACACTGTCTGGTTCAGATGTGATCTTTAGCCCAAACCCAAAATGACCAAACGACGTAGAACTTGAGTCGAGAGGAGCTAGAGGCTAGCGAGGAGCAGCAGAGTGTCTCCAATGTTTTTTCTCAGGCTGGGATATCCAGATCTGCGAATCCGATTTTGCGCAAGGGGGGTTTGGAAGCTTTGGGGTATTTTTTGTCGGCTCGTCGTCCTTCACTCCCGCTCTCTCCTCGTCATAATCAGGCAATGCACTCAAAGATGAAATTCGAGAGAGAGAGAGAAAGAAGGAACCGACCCGTATCCGACCGAGATGGGTTTTGATTACAAATTATCTCGTCTACTGGGGAAGAGGGACTACTACTGGGTAACTCAGCCGTGTGCAACGCATTTATGACCGTCTAATCCTGCTCCAGGGTTACTAAAAATATACGAATGGATCTATAGTACGGTATCTATAAGAACTTCGTGGGTGACTCACATCCACCTCTGGACAATGAAAATTTTAAAGTTTAAAGTTAGGGCGGACGGAGAAATCAACTTTTACCGGAGCTAAATAAAGTAAAACAGCCTAGGTATTTGGCAAATATTTCTTTCAGTTTCAGTTTGACCTTAGTTCTGCCCACGATCAAATCAACCAAGACTTTCTGTTCCCATGTACAAGAGCTTTATGGTCTGGTTCTGGTATTTAATTTACGACAATGTAATAACAAGACCAAAGTTGTGTAATTTCATTATACCCTAGAACCAGTAAATTTTCCCCAAAAAAAGTTTCCCAATATATTTTTCCAAAGAATAACACACATATGGTACGGTCCTTTTTGTTCTTCCGTACATTGCAGAAGAATGAATGAAGAGATAGAGCTGCTGGCTTGGATGGTAGAAGTGCATCCGGTCGTCTTCCCATTTCCCTTCCCGCATTAGAGTTTGCATAAGCATAAGTATAACCCTAAGTACCTACTACTGGGTGCCCGCATAGACTATAGGCTCCGGATCCTAGCTTCAGCTTCCGACTACAAAAGATCCGTTGCGTATGGAATGCGTGGGTGCAGCAAGCAGCAGAGACCAGAGATGAGGATCTTTAAAGCTCATGAAATATTCACAGGAAACTTTCCCATATCTTCCTTCCAAATCATAATTTTAAACAGATGCACAACTGGATATACAGTTCTTGGGTGCAGAGAGAAAATAACCCAGTTCAAATAACGCCGTAGTGTCTCTCCCCAATGAAATCAACGACTTCCCCTTCGAACACAGTCACATATATTACACAGAAACCCGAGAACCGCGACTCTTCTTCCGACTTTTACCTCGATTAAGAATTCTAAATGGATGATAAAAACTGGAGAACCGAGAGCATATAAATACATTAAGTATTCATAAATCACCTTAATTTTCAATACTCTGTCGACTCGAGAAAAAAACCTCAATGCACTTTCATTTCATAATCCTTCCTGCAGTTCCATTCTGTTCCGAGACATTGAGCTTTTGCGTTTGGAACATTAAGGAATTAGTAACCGTTGCGGTGTATGTTTACAGTAGGCACACAGGTAAGCAGGGTTGTTTGATTCAAGAATAAATACTTTACTGTGTGACATATATCGCTGTTAGCGTTGAATTGACAATTGCGTGTACGGATTAGCATCCGCGTCTGGTATCCTCAGTACAAAACGCTTGCTTTCACCATTGAAGATATTTACATTCGTAAACAAATTTCGTCTTTTATTTTGCCAACCCTGCAGATAAGATGTGCTATGGTTGTTCTATGAAAACATAAACTGCTTACTTACAACGACTTACAATGTCAGAAGATTAGCATGTACAGGGCTACAAACTACTGTTTCGTAATCTATAATCTCCCCAGCATCTTTGTATTGAAAGTTGTGTGAGTCTGGGCAAGGAATTTTCAATCTTTCCCCCTTTTCCTATCCTTTTTTTATGACCCCATGTTACTTCCGTAGAAACAACCCTCGCGTACAACTTACAATATTACTTACAAACAATCCCTCGACCTTCAAATCCAAGTATTTTCTACACAAAAGGCTTAGTGGTAGCTACAGGAGAGGGTAGTTTAGGAATCTACTGCTCTTCTACTAGAAACTACAGTACTTTCGACACAGAGGCTAAGCACTAAGCACTTCCAAGTACACGCATTAGGTTTGGGTACAGAGTTCAGTTCAAGGCAGGGTGTGCGTCACCCGGAACCCATGAACAGGGGAAGGAAGTACGAAGACGTGTTCAGAATTGGATTCCTTTCAAGACTTTCCAGAAACAACCCCTTGTTGGATTTGAACACAGTTGTCTAATTTGAAGCTTTTGCCCTTTGTCAAATTCTTATTGTCGTCCAAGTCGTAAATACTGCGTTCTTTTGTCATGAATGAACGCAGTCGAAAGTGCAAAGTGCATATGGTTACTGCAAGAGTAACTTGTACTGGACAGTTGGACATGGACATTTCAACCGGAAAGTGATCAGTCTGCCGTATGCAGTTTAAATGCGTAAATTCAAACCCAACATGCCAAATGAAACTGAAAATCGCAGATGAAATGAGTTGACTAAAGTTGAGACGCCAAGGCATTCACTACCATTCACTTTCAAAAACTTTGCTCGGAATTGTCCGCATAAACCGCCGGCTATTGCGTATTGCGTGGATACTTACTGAAGCGGCAATCCCGAAGGAGCACCCTAACAAGCACTACTAGCCCTATGTCGCGTTGTCTTGAGCCCAATACCACGTATTACAAGTTACAAGTAAGGTACAAGTATTGCTTTTCCATTGGGCTTGCATTCCGTGCATCCGTCCGTTCGTCCTCCGATATTGTGCCCAACAAAATTTATCGTTATTACCCTAATAGGGAAAGGAAGACTTTCTTCGAGAGAGGATTTTATGACGAAAGTTTCTTTTCCCTATACCATCCAGCAACCTAGCCCTCTCGCATTTCCAAACCAAACAACCGACAAGCAACCCCTATTCCCCATGTTCAAACATGGATAAGTATGCGTATGTACTTACTGCCTGGAATGCACTGAAATTGCAACTACATCGTCCAAGGTCTAACCAGGCATGATGCCTTACTCGATATTCGAGCACGTGTCGAATGGACAATAAATTTTACCCTCATGTTACATGCTACACAGTAGCTAGACAGTACGGTCCAGCAAGAGTCCCGGGAGAGTGGCTCTATTCTATTCCACCATGCTTCCTCAGCCCTCTTTATCTCCTCATAAACATGTCATTGGATATTCAATCAGGCTATAAATCAGATTCTAAATCACTTTCAACATCCACGCCGGTTCTAAGTAAGCTATACACTACACGATTCGCATTCAACTTGAACAGAACAAGAATGCGATGCGAAGCATCTCATGCACAACACCGATAACGTATTCAATAACATATTTTCAAACAAAATCGAAAATTACACTCACACCCTCATCGTATGGAAAAATATATTGTGAGAACCAATTTAAATACAGTATTTCTTGCCTCGACCTAGGTAGCAAAGTCCAACGAGTGCGAGTGCAAGTTTTCAGCCGGTCGTTAGCACTAATTATTACTAAGGGCCTATAATTGCCCATAAATAATAACTGATACTCTACACGCATGCATAGGAGATCAAAGGTTCGTTTCGTTATTTTTGTTCTCTTGTTGTAGGAATAATAACAACGCCATCATGCATACTAAAGCTGATTGGATGATACACATAAAAGGGGATCTTTATGGATAGTTCCGAGAAGTTTTATTGTCTGTAATGTAATGGGAGTCAATTTTATTGACTATTGTGCGTAAAGGGAACTGACAATGAAAAGAGCCCCAAAACTGACCTGCGACCCCTCCTGCTCTGCTTTCTGTCACATGATAACGGGATGGCGGAATGGCTGAGACAATGACCATGTCTCCGGTGAGGCGAGTGAGGGTAAATACTGACTAACTAGCAGATCATAATCTGAGTCCACTAGCTAGAATTACATGGACAGACGGAACAATAGTGCTGAGTCAGAGGAAAAACAAAAGCAACAGATTACAAATGGAAAACAGTCTGGCGGCCTGATGTCAATTCTGTCTGACACAGACACAGAGGCTAGACGCCTTACTATTGCTAACCTAACATATCTGAACTTAAGGACTAATGAGAGTTATAAAACATGGTTGTTGTAAATATTAAACATCTGGTTCAAAGGTTAGCACCTAACTAGCCCGAAAAAAAATCCGTCAATAGTGCAAATTGTTGCACCAGAAACACACGAAACCTGTAGACATCTTTCGCATTGTGTTACTGTCCGCTTTCCATAAACGTCGCCGGATCTGGGTCTCCAGCTACAATTTATTCCGAAATACACTTGCCGCATTTCCTGAGCCCAGCATACGCATAACCAGCACGAGTAATACATGAGAAGAATGATTCAATATTCAATGCTTCTAAGCGGCTAGTGTACACTACTTGTCATGATTTTCAAAACGAATCAACGTGAAATACTGATTACACAATTGCGGCAAGTATACTTCGGAGTAAATTGTAGCTGCAACATTTGAATTCTGGCGAAGTGTGGGCGTTTAGCAGACTTTGTTAAATACGTGCAGATTTATGACTTTTAGCGTATAATATATGTGCCTTACAAGAGGACATGTGGTAAACATACTTACACATTAAAAAGAAGTAATTCTTAACAACCCTGATTATGCAACCTTAGCTAAAGGATGTTCAGACAACCCCAGCACAATAAATTAAAAGCCACAAAATCCCAATCCCACGCACAAACGAAGATTGAGACAACCAAAAAGTTGAGAAAAAAAGAGCCAAAGACGCAACTTTTGAAACATCAACCTCATCGAACTCTCGGAAACCCGAACTGAAATGCTAATGAATTCCTAATGGGAGTTGAGAAGAGGAGAGCCAGAAAAGAAGAACCCATTCTGCCCAAAGATAAATGAGCCGACCAGATAGAGATCATGTCACATGATAAAGAAAGAACTTTTCGGTTTCAACTGTTTATAGAGCAAAAAGAAACTGGAGAGGGTGAGACGGTCCATAAACTTCTTCCGTAAAAATGGGAACCACTACTGCTGCACATTGTTCCATCGTTCTTTCTTGTATGACTCCGACTCGTGAAATTCCGACAAACGAGACAAGGACTTTCTATGTATGTAAGTAGCATGGCTGGTAACACACAATAAGAAATCCCGTGCAATTTATACTGGAACAGCAGACGACAGGGAAAAACAAATAAAGAAGAATCAAAGCTCATCTGCTAACTGAATCAGAAAGAAAGGGTTTCCTTTTTCAAATGCTTACATTACCATTTGAATTAGATCTTACGAGCTCCAAACTAAACCTGAAGAAATATGCATTTTGAGTTTTTCAACGACTCTGAAATAGATCATGCCGAAAAGCAAAGCAATGCCATTGCCAGAAACCAGAGCCTAGTTAGACCAGAAGTGTATCATGGTCATGGTCAACCCGGCTATGTACCTGCAATCATGCGAGGGACAACGAGTTCATGAACATGGTCAACTGTCAATACCACCGTCTATCTGTAGTCCTGAATGAATGTACAGGGTTGTTCATGTTCATAACATTTCTCACCCTCGTATAATGGAATACCCGTAGTACCACACCGGTATAGATGCTCGGAGGAATGGGTCCGGTACAAATGGTTCATGTCAGATAAAATTTGACATTTTTACACAATAAATCGTACCTAAATTCCAATTCCAAACTTAATGAAATTAGCTCCGAAATCCCCGCGCTGCCCTGTAACGGAGCTTGGACCTGGACCAGACCACACGAATAAACTAGAGTTTAATTTGTACAACTTCCTTTACGAGACTTCCAAGCCTCACGCACTAATGGAATACGGAAATATCAAAACTATTCCGACTCCGACTCAAAGTTCCACAACTCATCTCTGAACGCAAGCTCTGATGATTTTCGTATCTCTTTCCCAAAACTGTGTAAAACTATTTGAGTTTGTTCTGTCGAGTTTCCGAGATTCCTGACGACGCCTAATTCCATTTGGACTCATTCTCCTTTTAATTACTCCTAGAATAATTAGAGAAAATTAAACGACGAGACTCCTCCTGTCGTCCTCAGAAAATAAATGGAATTTGTAGAAAACCTGAACGGAAAAGTACTGAAAACCAAGCAAACTTGTCTCTCTGGAAATTATAACTTAACTTTTCAGAATCATCATCGTTTAGTGTCTTGTCTTGTCTGTAATGGATTCAGATCTACATACATCCACCTTTGCATAATTATATTATAATATTTTCAACGCTTGAGCCCTGTCTAGCAAAAAATACACAAAGATTAATCTTCCTTCCTACTTGCTTAGAGCTACAGCCAGCAACATCTGCAGGTTATTCCCATTTCCCTAGTCTCATGAAAGGAAACGAGGCCTTAATTAATCGAATTGTTAATTAGCATTGGACATTAAATACGCGCCCGGAATTTCCTGTACGAAAGGCCTAATTTGCATAATGTTTATTTCGTGTCCCTCCCTTCCCTGAACGAGCGTTGTCATAATGTCCCTCGCTCATCCGTGTCATTAATATTAGGATAATGACAAGGGCCAGTTCCGCAGGGGGCACTAAAAGCCGGGGGGACTCCAAATGGAACCCAATGAGATTTAGCAAAGGGAAAAGAAAACGACGACACTTTTCGGACTTGACAGTCAAATTGTCAAAATGGATGAATTCCTTGAAGATGGGGAGAGATGTGATGAGAGTCAGGCACGTAACGTGCATCGTACTTGCCAGAGACATACTGCCATACGTGTAGTAGAATATTGCGTATGTTATAGTCACGTTAACGAGGCTTGACGGTATTCATAATTTTATATTTTTTCAACTTGGTATTTCCAAGCGATTCTTCGCCAAATGACTGCTAAAAGCATGAAAATTATACAAATCAAAAGCACAAGCTTGAGTTAAATATACGAATTGTAACCTTGCGGGTATTTGCTGGTTTCTCGTTGCGAATGATAATTCGTACTTTGAGCCAAGAAAGTGTTCAATACACCCAAGTAAGTAGCATCATCTCGTGCAGTGTCTGTGATTATATGCGTGGAATCGTGCAAAAAAAAACCCAGCAAAATACACGCAATACATTTGCCCCTAAAACGGTAACATATTCAGTATTCAACATGAATATACCGTATTCTATTTTCTTATGTTATGAAGGTACTTGGTTTGAGTAAATTTTATAGAGAGCCGTAACTTTATGCATGAGGTTCTAAAAATCTAAGATATATTCCCATATCCAACACAAAATAGGAGGGTAAAAGTATTTTACATAATAAGTGAAGGGCTGAGGAGACATCTTTGACGTGTTGCTAACTGGGGGGAATGGAGAGAAAGGCATAAAAAGAGTGAAAGCAAAGCTTTCTTTCTGTTTCCCCATTGCAATGCCAACTTCAAACCTTTTTTCTTTCTATTTCAACAGAGTAATCCACCTAACATAACTCAGGAGCAAAAAAGTTTTGAAGATATGAAAATTGAAACAAACGAAGAAACTCCTGTCTCTTCACTCAGTCTCATCATCTTTTCACTTTTTTCCCTTGGCCTCAATGGACCCAAGTTTGGCTTTTAAACTGAGCCTTTCTCAGCTTACGTCGTCTTCCGTCGGATAGATAGAAATATTACGAGATTTCTTTTACCCAAGAAATACAGTATAGGGCATAGGGTCTTAGCTTGGGAGAAAGTTTATTGTAAATCAGGGTTCAGGTTAATATTTAGATTCAGTAGGTCGATTTTGGCGAGTTTTCACACTTTACGCCCATTTAGGTAAATTATAGGAAATGACGGATCTTGAGAAATGCAGAATTTACTACTTTCTGTCTCATAGCAGCACTAATATTATGAAATAAGGTTTTATCGCTTTGATCTGTCCCGTGACCAACGTATCGAGTTGAATTGCTATAATATTAGGTCGGGAGTTTAGACTACTTAGCAGGGTCAGATCCTAACCGATGAAAAAAAAAACATGCTATGCTATGCCCATTCCCCCGTGTGTTTGAAGTTTTTAAAATTCGCGGCACATTATCGGTAGTGTGGAGCATTAGTTTTGAATGCCGCTAATTCAAAAAATTTATTAACAGGAGGCCAGAGTAAGATTTTTTTATTCGCAGTAAGGACCTGACCCTCAGCAGTTATATAATAATTTTATTTCTCATATTTACGCTATATCTGTACTTAACATGTGTGTACATTGCTAATGTGTTAAATCTTGTATATTCGAAATCCCAAATATGTTTAGTAAACGAAATGTTTAAAACCGCATGGTCAAATCCGTATCATATCCGACCCTCAACCGGATTGTTTAATATCCAAATCCTTGAACAGACAATTTTCCCTATTGAGATGAGACAGGGCAGGGATTGAAACCAAGTCGGGGTTCGAATTTGAAGTGTAGTACACGAGGGCATAGGATTTCGTTTCATTTTCTAATCGTGCTACTGCTACGGCTGTTGAGCCGAGACTTTCACTGAAGTAGTTAGAATTGAGCTGGGAGGCGACCAAGGGGTGAGAATAGAAATTCCTCCAACTCCTCTGTTCCCGATAGAAAATTTGCAATTTATTCCCTTTGTACGACGAGACCCGAGACCAGTTTCCCTATTGCCGCCATTAGAACTGTACTGTCCTAGACTGTAGTCAGAAAGAAGCACCGACAGAAATCCTCATGAAGGGGAGGATTTATTCATTTTCATTTTACCCATACTTCTTTCTCCAGTATAGTAATAGCATACTAGCATATACGAGAAAGAGAATGCCTTTGTTCACGGCAGCTCGAGACCAACACACGATGTTGATTAATAAAATTTCAGTATGAATGATGTCACACTATCTACAAATGCTTAAAGTTGCTTGACTGCAAGAGGTAGCCCTTTTAGGTCAAATGCGCTTTTGCGCGAAACTGAAGGCATTCGTATTTGAATTTTATGTTAATAGTAGAGTAGAATAATTTTATCAAATGACGATTTAACCAATGTTATAACAACCAACAATTCTAAACATTATTCCTCGTAGGTATTACCAAACAA
>JAQFYT010000840.1:0-20476 GCA_034694925.1 Ceratophysella denticulata
TTACCCTATATATTTTAAATGGAATTAAGCAGTCCATGGCTTAATGAAATTAAAATTTGGTTCCACAAGTGTTCCACTGTAGCGTCTGGTACTGCTGCGTCTCAAACTAATACTTAATTACTTCTGGACCTTATCAATACATACAAACCGCTCTTGGTAATATGCGTTAATAGTGTTGTTTAGCATTGAGAAAGCCGATTGTAGAAGAACTAAATATTTTAGGTCGGTAAGTATCCAGGCGGACATTAAGACCAATAATACCCTGTATCACAATAACAGTTGACAATCGCTGTAAAAATTACTCAAATTTAGCGTTGATTATCTGAGCTGCGTTACAGTAAAACACAAAACGCGTAACGTTAATTTAGATTTCAATTCATTGGTATTCCGTTGTAATGTTTCGAGGTAATTAGTTGGAAGTACATATCTCTATCATGTAAAAGGGGCACAGCAGGCTAAAACTTGCACTTTAGGGTGTACATAAATTGTATAAAATATAGTCAACTTTTAGCTTTAGCTTAATATACGTTTTCTCTAATGCTAAATATTGACTGTTATTTCAGTAACCTGCTCAATTCCATATCGGGAGACTGGTATTCCGTGAGCAACTCACTAAGAAAGCTCATCCTGTCGACAAATTCAATCGACACACTTCCGAATAAACTTTTCACCGCCTTCCCACGCCTGTCCTCACTTGACCTGAGCTATAATTTGATTCGAAATCTGACTCTGGATCAACTCCCACCACATCTGCAGGTAAGTCCAAGTTTTTTACTCTGGTTGAGACAGGAGTTGCTTATGCGGGTGAAACCCAGGTCCACGCTCTGCATATTTCAGACAGAATGGGGTCATCAACTCATCTTCTTCCTTCCTCCAACTTTCTTTTGGGAAGGAAGAGATTCACCCAACCTCATTTCCATTCTGCCCACAAGCCATTTTGAGCACTTTCTTCCCAAAGACCTTAAAGTTTGCAGTTGGAATATTAGCGATGAAGCATGAACTCGTGCTTTCATGAATACATAATGCCCAATTACTTAATTAACAAGAAAACCCCCTGAGGGCAACTCCGCTCAATTTGCCGAGCGTTTAACAGAATTTCTCACAACGGCCCCGGAAGCCTCAGTTTAGCTCATTTTGTTATACAAACAAATACTCGTTTAGCTGAATTCAAAATTTAATATTTACTAAAGCAAAAACGGAGCTATCTTACTGTATTGTTTTAATTATTACAAATAAATTAGTTACGCCAGAGGTTCATTGTTGTGTCGACTATAGTATACATTTGATTAAAGTTTATCAAAAAAGTATACAGGGCGCCTCATCACCCTACCTGTGCGTCTCCCAGGTGTTAAACTTCTGATAATCGGAAAATGACATAAAATATACCAAATTAACGAAAATTCCAGTGCGGTCCTTCTAATGTGCTTGTTCAATTTATGCAAGTATGAGCCGAAGCCTGGAGGGGAGATTGTGGATAGAAGTTATGTACAGACCTGTATTTGAGTTTGACACATCCACATCACTTACTTTCCCAGTAAAATTAGTATGCACCATTCTTAGCTGAGATTGAGGTACATTTTGGCAAGGTTCCACCTAAAAAGAAAGTTTGAGTGACTTCCTCTTTTAAGATAGGAAAAAGTTTCAAGTGTTAGCACCTCACCAGCAAAGCAGCATTACATGAGGCGCTGGAGTGGAAGGAATAGCACTCCTGAAAGTATTTGAAAGAATTCGTGGAGAAAAGTAACTGAATAAGAAAGTACCCCCGCGGTGGGCAGAGTGATCTAATTCTTCTTTCAGCCTCAACTATAGGTTACTAACATAATAGCTCAAACGACCGACTTGGTTAAGTTTCAACTCTATTTCCGCAATCTACGGCAAATCTGGGAAGTTAGTGAGCTCATTCAAGAGCCCCAGGCAAAAGTTGATAATTAAAAAATGTTTGGTGACAAGAAGTGGGATTTTCAATCATTTTCCACAATCAAAGTTACCAAGTTTTGTGTAATTAGAAATTTGATTTTATCAAATACGGTTCGTTATAAACTTTGAGCGTTTGTTTGTACTTCAAAACGGAAATTACCTCTGTTTTCTGTCGTGTACAGCTAGGTATTGGAAGTTACTAGTTAATAAGAAGTATACTAATTGTTAAGCATTCGTTTCGTTTTAGACATTGGATCTGATGAAGAATCGCTTTACGGAGTTTCCAATGAACGTTTTTCACTTGAAATCCCTCACCTGGTTATTTCTTGGTGGATGTGCTATTGAAGTCGTGCCACAAGAGTGGATCCCAAAACTTCCGGCAGTCCAAATGAACCAAATGGATTTAGCCGAAAATTTTATTCAGGTAAATCAAGCTTACATTGTATGCAGTAGATTATGCAATTCGTAAAGAAAATGTCCGATCATCATAGGTCACACCGTTGCATTAGTATAACAAGCCGGTAGCATATTTGTGGCAATTTTGGACCAATAGATTTCTAAAATAATTCCAACTGACGCATCAAATATTTTTCGTTGATATATCAGTGCAAGACGGTTAGAGGAAGGACAGGAAGAGAAATATTTCCACTTGAGCGTATTGTGTAACTGCTGGAGAAAAGGCGGATGTTTTCAGGCTTTGGCTAATATGATTATTATGACTTACGACACATTGTAGGTCTGGCCAAGTCGGGCGTTCGATGCTCAGCTGACAGTGCTGGACTTGAGCGTGAGCAAGAATTATTTACAGACCCTGCCAGCTGCCGCCTTCCACTCCATGAACATCTTCCGCCTGTCACTCGGACACAACCGGCTGAGCACTCTTCATTCTGAAACCTTCCTAACCCTCGAGCCCACGCTCAAGTATCTCAATCTCGAAAATAATCAATTTAAGGCTGTTCCTTGGTCAGCTCTGCGTAACCTCTCCTCCCTCATGCATCTCTACGTGGGGTCAAATCAATTGCAGGACGTGGGGCTGGGCGTGCCAGAAGGTAATAACTAATTTCTCGCACTTTCTCATGTCTCCCTTTACTGGCGAAACACATGCTTTCTTTCTGCATCGGTCGTATTTCACCAGAGTTGGAGGCTACCCCGCAACAGTAGTGGCTAAAAGAACTGCTATTCTTGTTGTAGCCAGTCAACAAATGCGCACCAGGAATAAAATGAATTCAACATGCTCAATGCATAACCCAACCAATTCATGCTGTCATAGCCGTAGACGTCGCAATTTGCTAGCGTCTTTCATAGAATTGTCGCTAAAGGTAGCTACCTCTTGATAGACGAAACCAGAATTCGTGTAAACGCATATCTGTGAGAATATATCAGCAGTGGTTTGCTAAGCATTTCTGACATTTTAGCATTAAATGTGAAAGCGAAGTATCTCCATGTCAGATGATATAACATTCTATAGGCGGTGAATGCAGACTGACCAACTTGGGTCTGAACGGAAACCAGCTGAGTCGGCTCCCTCGCCGCCTACTCATGACCTGCCCACACCTCCTTCATCTGAATCTGGGCTACAATCAAATTATTCACTTGGATGACCTGGTTCACCTCCGCGGTCGGAAGCTCAAGAACCTCAGCACTCTCATTCTCCGGAATAACCCTATTCGGAGCATCAGCTACGCCGGTGAAACGAGCAGTGTTCATTCAGCGGAGCATTGGCCCAGCAGTGACGAGGGTGAAAGTGGGTCTAATCCCGGATCCAATAGTGATAATGAAATTAGTGGGATGGTCAGCGGAGAGAAAGTGCTGACGAGTGGGGCGTCGGAAGGAGCACTCAGCCTCGCCTCGGTCCCCAATGTCTTCCGCCCAGAACTCCTGCCCAATCTACGAGAACTCAGTTTGTCATTTTGTCAACTGAGTGGGGAGCTGGAGCCTTTTCCCGCATTGCCCCTAACAACCCTCGAAATTAGTATGGGACTCAAGACGGCCACTACCCTCACTCCAACTATTTTTCAAGCACTTCGGAGACTCGAGTGGCTCGCACTGGATCATAACACGCTCCATACACTCAGGTAATTGGAGGATTTTCGACATTCCTCTTATGTTCAATGACATGAATCTAAAGATAAGTGCATAACACTTCTCCGCACATGTGACATGGGTCTTTACTGCAAGGATATATCTGAAAATCAGAGCTACGTATTTTTAAAATCAGGGTTACCAGTTCTTGTGCACTGCCTAAATGCTGTGGTTTGCCTTTTGGAATATGGCATGTGACATTAAACCTTATTTACTTCCGCGGTGCCTCAAAATGGTCGCTGTCTGAAACAACATACAACCAAGCGTAGGATATTGCCAGGATGATCTAAATGAAGTGTACTTTCAGATGACAATCTAATGTCACAGTTTTTCATATTTACTTCGGTTCGAGGACGGAGGGTCGACAATCCGACCGTCGTCGGACCGAGCGCCGACAAGACCGTCCACCGTTGAGGACCGATGGTCGAAAGGACATTCCGCCGATTAGGACCGAGCGGCTGACTCTCATCCTGATGGGCTGACTCTCATCCTGATGGGCTGACTCTCATCCCCAATTCCTGATCAATTGTAGCAGTTCATTCACATTAAGACATTAATAGAAAATTACATTACACATATGCATATCTAGTTTGGAGTGGATGTTTTTATGGTTGCGGACAGGTCGGCGGACAGTCCCGTCGACGGAGAGTCAGGATCGGCATTCGGTCAGGGTCGACGGACGGTCCTCACGCCGGCCAAATCGTCGGCGGACGGTCCTCACGACGGTCGGTCATTCGACCCTCGGACCGGGATTTATTTACTTCATTGGCAATGCGTAGAGTAACATCAACATCTGTGATAGTACGTTGGTGAAAGCAAGGCGAGCTAGTATGTTTTTCAGCGTAATCTGTAATTCTTGCTCAGAACGTCTAGACATACGCCTACAAATTAAATTTTATTATACACGTAATTCAGAAATTAGCTGAGGACCGCCTTTTCATACCCATTTTGCCGCACACACCCAAATTCATTGCTTGTAAGTCACTCACCATGTTCATAATACCCAGTCTACGTACTATTACCCTAATACGATTATATTCTCTATCTAACACGACTGCCTTCTGTTTTCATCCTTTGTTTCTTACCATCCTACCATATCTCGAGAGAAAAACCTCTGTAAAACTTGAGAATATAAAACTCGGTGAAAGTAAGTGAATAACACGTACTTATGAGCTTATGGAACGACAAAGGCAGAACTTAACGCTCTCTACTTTTCTCTGCTTAAATGGTGAAATGACATTTCACAATATGAATCCAGCAAGCCTCTTACCATAAAGTTGGGTAAAGTACTAAAAACTAAGTTTTTTCTCCTCGCAAAAAGAAGAAAAGAGACTTTTTAATGTTTTATTCACCAGTAGCCCAAGTTAAAAACATTACGCGACAGTACTCAAAAAATAAACTAAACTTTTTCACTCACTCAAACCATATCATCCGAGGTACAGGGTGTTTCATAATATTTTGCAGCATCAGTTTCAATATATAGACTGACGTGACAAATAGCAAAGCTTGATCCATATTGGGAATCTCGTACAAAACATTAAAATCGGCAAAAATTTGGCATTATTGCGTATGTTTTATATTGTAGCATTTTGACTTTTTGGGCTGTACAGCCGTTGGAACCACGTATATCAAATATATTTTTAGTCTATGAAACTCTCATTGAATATATGCTTTAATTTGATATTTAAGGTACAATTGGACCACATTAAGATTTGGCCTTACTTGACACGATCAAAATGTTGTGAAATACTCTGTACATACACCCCAGCTCTCGAGTTTGAAACTGTCATCTTTTATATGTCTATACGTGTACACAAAGCCGGATTACGGCGTAACTTGACTTTCTGACTGAGAATCTTTTTATTCAGTTGCTCAAATAATGAGTGAGTTTTCTGCCGAGAAAACGTGTCTCTGAAAAATGAAACTCAAGAGAGAAAGTTTCAGAATATATTTTCCCCTTTGATGCTCGCGTTAATAAGGAAAGAACTTGTGTCTTTCCAATGAAGGTTCCTTTATTTCAAGGATATTTTTTCTTTCAGAGGAGACGAACTAAATAACGAAAAAAAAGTCTAGTTTTTAAGCCTTGTGCGAAGGTTCTGGAATTATATTTGCTCAAGGGCTCAACCCCACCGTTCCGCTTCGTTCCAGTAGCTAAGCTCCAGAAAATTGTCTTGTGGGGATCATAGCATTTTGAGGCCTCGTTGGAAAAATTCCCAGGGAGACCCTTAGTTTGGAAGCTTGGTAAAACGAGCGCGTAGCATTTAGTTTATACGAGGACGGTGGCGATGAAAAGTTTTTCCTTTCCTTCCTACTTCCTAGTACATAGTTCTATGTAGAGTTCTCCAATAACCTGGTGAGCAAGTTTTTTTTTGCTTTGGCCTATATTCCGTTCCAGTAATAATAATGCCAGAAATGTAATATAAAACGCGCCCTCTGAGAGCTATTAAAAATTGAATCATTCACATTCATTCATAACACTTGCATTTTCCATAAAGAAGAGCACGGTATCCAGATCTACTGTAGCCTTAATGCTTCAGAAGTCAATACATTCAACATACAATCATTCCCTAACGAAACATATCGTTGAAGTACCGAATTTGCAGGAATTACCCAAGTGGGCTCAAATAATCGTATGTTTGGCGATAGGATGTAAATTGTGTTGATCATAATTTTGCAAAACTGCTATTGTACCTTACCTATGTATGTATTTTATGGTTACGCTAAGTAACTGCATTACACATACTATATGAGAATAGACAGAGAGGATAAGAACAAAGCGGCTGAAACCATCAGCATACAAAATAACGTTTTACAAATGTTGTTTTACCGTTTTATCTAACAATGGTTTACCGCTACATCTTCGTCGCAGTATTCTATCTGCTGGTCTTTTAGAGTTCATTTTAATAAAAATGCTAATTGCTTTCTTATTTCAGCGAGTACACGTTTTACGCAAACCGGAAGTTGAGCTACGTGAATCTGGAGTGGAATCGATTAAGTAATTTGCCCGTGCAAATGTTCCATCCCGATCTTCATCCAGCCATCACCCATCTCCGTCTCGGCCACAACAAGATCTCGGTTATCCACTCAGATTCCTTCCTCGCCTTCCCAGCACTGAACCTTGACCTGAGCTACAACCTCATTCATACCATCGAGAGTCGTGCATTCTCGGAATGGAGTGGTCCAAAACACACTTTAGATCCTAAATCAAATCAACGCCAGATGTCGCCAACGACTGGGTCAGAAGTCCTACCAAGTGCAAGCCCACTTTCTGTTTCCGTGGAAGAATCAGGGCATGGGAGAATACTCGACGAACGACCGGGTCTCAACCTTTTCTTATCCCACAACCGATTGGGAAAAATGCGACCTAGAGCCTTCGCACAACCAAAGTTCGACCTGCTTGACCTTTCTTTCAATCAACTTGGTTTGTTTGGATTTGATGTGCTTGGACGAATGACTGGGGTGGGTCGTCTCAATCTGAGTCACAATGAGTTAGTGAGGGTGGGTGTGGGGTCAGAGCGACCTTTGGTCAAAACACTTGACCTTTCTCACAACCAGCTTCAATACAAGAACGTGGAGTTGAGCGGGCTCTGTCTCACCGAATCGCTCGACCTTTCATTCAACCGACTTGACAGGGTTGATGCTCAGTTGTTTCCTGTCAACTGTTCTTTCAAGGTAAATTTTATTTAACTTACTGTTATTCTATATATACATCATATTATGTTCTGTCCGTGGTCACACGTGTTCACCAAGTTTACAGAGCTCCGCAGTAAGAGTTTAGACGCTTTCCGCATTTGCAACATCAGGATTTTCATGTTTTGTGCTTCGAAGATCTGGGCGCGTGGGCTTCCAGCAAATTCGGCAAGTGCTCTTTGGAATAAGTCATACTAGATTGGAGCCTTAAAAGTCGGACGATTTTAGGTTTGCAGGAACAGCAGACCGAACTCCGCCAACTGAATATTGGAAACCAACATGAATTGAATGCATTAGTAATATTAATCCTTTTGGATGCTTCTATTCAGGAACTGAATCTGAGTGAAAATTTGATTACGAGCTTGGACCCAGCGAGCTTCTCCAATCTCCGGGACTTGACGGTGAGAGTTTCTACTTTCCTTTTATCACACATATGTAGTAATTACAGACTGTTCGTAGTGAATACATGAGGACACGAAGCATGCATGTTTATCTTTGAGCTCAGCACGCGAGCGCGTATAGGCAGCAGTGTTTCTGTAGTTACTGTACCTATAAGGTTAGTCAGCGTCATCACCAGCTCGAAGAGCTTTCTCAACCCTGATTTCTACTAGTCCAGCTCGCGATGAGATCCTGATCCTAATGTAGTACCTACACACTACAGAGCATGGCCTAGTTTTGACTTCCGCGTGTATAACACTCCCCCGCTTTCATTCATTCTCAACCCGCCCACGAAATCACATAATAATCCTTATGTCCATGCAATTTACGGGCCTTCCAGCAATGGAAAACTTGCTATGGTGTTTCCCTATGTGCAGACTAAGAGTTACTTTTTTTAGAATTGTCGCAACAAACAGCAGCGTATGAAATGTTTCATTATGTTTTAGGTGCTACGTTTGGGACAGAACCTTTTAGCCAGCCTACCCACAATTACGTTCATTCGAAGCACAAAGCTGAAGTACCTTGATCTGTCTAGAAATAAATTAAAGACAATTCCACGAGATGGGTTGGTCGGGAGTTCACTAGAAACGCTTATTCTGAGTTCCAATCAATTCGTGAGTCTTCCCGTTGGAGCCTTGTCTCAGGTGAGTGCCATGCACAGATTGAGCTCATTATCATTAAAATTCAGATAAGAATTTAGTCTGCCCAGATCTCTTGCGGTATTGGATTGTACCTGTGCCGTGCCTATAGGAGAAACCCGCAGTTTGAAATAGATTCAATACCTGATTTCAATTAGATTCACATAAAGTAAATTCTCTTATTTTCTAGTAAAGTCATTACATGCGGATCCTGTTCCCGTCATAACAAATTTTAAGCCCAATAACAAAAGCCCGTTTTTTTCTTTCTGGAAACGGAATCCAATTTGGCAAATGAAAATTGATTTGATGGGCTTCTATTGTTGATTGTGTTCCTTCGCCTCGTTTGATATTGTCCACTTTTCGAATTGAATCAAGGTTTCGAGACGTCTGAGAAGATTGGATATGTCGTCCAATTGGGTGGAGCATTTGGACAGTACCATGTTCGAGTCCATCCCTGGACTCGTCTATCTCAACCTCAGCTCCAATCGCCTGTCCACACTGCCTGACAGTGCTTTTGCCAATCTCGCTTCGCTCCGAACCCTCGACCTCTCTCGCAACGCTCTGCGTGCCAACTTCAAGGTAAGCCACAATATCCCACCCATCCGCCTAAACTGAATCCATGCTTTCTCTCACAGACAAAGCCCTGAAATCATATATGAACAATCATAAACCACAAACCACAATGCGTTTTCAATTTAAAAGCTTTTGGCAGACTTAGTTCTAGACTGTTTCAATGCTATTGTTCTCTTAACTTTTACTAACGTATATAGCTGTGATTGTTCTTCGCAGGAATTGTTCCATTTTTTGCCAAAGTTGAAGGTACTAGGATTGTCAGGCTGTGGAATCAAAGTGCTGCCCTTGCTCCCACTCCCACATTTGGTCACCCTGGATCTCTCTGCCAATGGACTTCGAGAGATCAAAATGCAAAGTCTGAACTCCCTGTCACGCCTCAGAACTCTCGACCTGTCCGCTAATGAACTCACAAGTCAGCGTCTTCCGAGCTGGACCCCACTTCACAACCTCATCACGCTCAAAATCTCTAAAAACCCCATGAAAAGGTAAGAAATCTGTTTGGTTTGGTTTAGGTTGCGGATTCACCATACTTTATTTTCCTATGTACTTCACAAATAGATGCATATGAATTTAGACCAAAAAGTGCATCTTTTGCGGCAAAATCCAAGTAGCGAAACTGAGAGAAAACACCACTGTGCATTTTATCACAGTTTGGGTCTATCTCTATGTGTATATATATGCTTTTATGCAATGTTGAATTGGCTAACGTTGAATTCAATTAAAACGTATATATGAAACCAAACTTATCTATGTGAGAAATTTATTTAGTGGCAACTCCTCGTTGCTAATAAAGAAAGCGATACAAATTGCCAGCGTGAATGTCGCCGCTGAACTCTGAAATCGATTGAAAAAGCACTATTCAAAACTTGGAAAGTCCGATCTGTGTATTCAATTTCATCCTTGGAGTGCATCCTTTCTCGTGTTTACAGTCTGACGCGAGATACGCTCTATGGACTGACTCGCCTGGAGACGCTTGAGCTGGTGGACATGGGCCGATTGGATCGATTCGACTCGGATGTCTTCTCACACCTGCATAACCTCCGGAGCTTGGCCGTGGAGACGTACCCGAATATTGAAAAATATCGATTTCGTCTGGGTAAGTCAGACTGATCAAATAAGCTCAGGGATTTTTTAACATGTGGATCTGGATCTGAGAGTTCACCATATCATATTCTCATGCACATTTTCGCTTCGGCAAATACATTTTGGAGCTCTTCCCTCATCCCTCATAAAATCCAAATTCCTTTTCATGCCACCTTGATGCGTTCTGTTCAGTAGTATTTCTTTCATATGTAAAAGACGACTGTTTCCTTTATAGACGCACGAATATATTTCGTTAGTGTGCCTCTTCTATGTACACGAACTCTGTAATTTGATCCCAGCAGCGTCTGAATCTTATTTAAATAAATAGATTAATATTTAGTCACTTCTGTGCAAAATATGAGCGCTCCAATATGATTTACCTATTTTAGGTGCTGTTTTGTCGAGCATTCCACATCTGGAAGAACTAACCGTGAAAATTAACGAGGCTACGCTGTCCGATCAACTACTAGGTGGGCTTTTGCCAAAACTACGCAAGCTGAGAATTACAGGCCCAGATCTGCGGAAGATCGAGGCAGGTGCGTTGGAGGGCCTTCAGAACTGTTTCCATATGGAATTGTCCATAACGCACACGAGCATCGATGACTTGCCATCTCGTGTGTTTGACCTGCTCCAGGCAGTAGCCTGGGCCCGGCTTGACCTCAGTTCCAACAAAATGACTTCCCTCGATTCCGCTGCCCTGTATCCTAACAAAACTGTTTGGTTCAGCAAGGGGACCAAAATACTCGAAGGTAGGTGCTTGGATTATTTATATAACCTATAGGTATGGCACCACGTTTTGCTGTTATCATCATGATGCAAAAACTAAATACGTCTGCAGGTACCAAATGCTCGTCTACAGAAACAAGCATATTGTTGACATTGACAAGTGAAAACAAGAAAAAGTCACTTGAGGTTTTCCGATTTAGAGCTTTTCAGCTTTCAAACTAACGCCGTATGTCTTCCCGAGAAAGTGAATTTTGATTTGTATTTTGTTCTTGCTTGGAAGGTGGTTTGATTCTGGACGGGAACGAGTTTGTATGCGACTGTGACCTAGTATGGATCGGTGAGTGGTTGCGGCGTTGGTTGCGGGAAAGCTTCCAGTCCCACTCCAGGGAAGACATTGCACTGGTCCAGGACATGTACGAAACGATTCGACGACCTTACTGCACGGACTCAAAAGGTCGCCCTGTTCCGCTCATCGAGCTTTATTCCGACGTCATGTGTACGGCCAGTGCCCTCAGTCGAGCTTCCAATCTCCAAATAATCTCAATCCTACCGGGAAATCTCTGCATTCACGGGTTTTCAGTGCTACTGGCCTTATGCCTCAGTTTCGGTGCACGATACCTCCTCTCAACGCCTGAGTATAGGTAGTGCATATGTTCGGGTACAAAACTAATGTCTATCTGCTAAAGATGAAACTGAAATTGCTGAAATTATTGAACAAAATCAGCTATTTACTAAAATTGATCTAGAGTCTAACGTTTGCAATTCGACTGGTTTTGAGCTAATATGGCCGGTCATACAGCCTGCGTATGGCATGGTATATATGTCATAAATTAAGTTTAATGTCCATCTCCGATAATACACGCATAGAAAAATTTAAAATATATTTCAAGGGAGGTTCAATCCGTTGGGATTTGTTGTTGAAAGGCTTTGATTTGAAGAGAGAGCTGAAAGGAGATGTGAGAATAGATAATATCTGTAGTTTCAGCATTGATTTTTGATTTGGGTTTTCCCCTGAGGGATTCAGGACGGTGACACGGTTCTCGTCTGGTTGAACGTGACACACGCACACCTTTCCAATGCCTTCTGTCAAGGAAAAGGAAAGATGATAACTTTTTTTTCTTTTTTGTCTTTGCACGAAAAAAAACCTCATTACATATCAATTTATGGCTTCCATTGTCGTGCTAATACGACCACCAGAGTGAATCATATGAATCCAGGTTTTTCTCGCGGATAGTCTAACGTCTATAGTATATTCTTTAATTTTGTTGTGTTGGATTTGTTAGAACATATAAATATATTGGAAAGTTGATTATTGAATTCTGCTATACCCATACGAATTTTACTTACATTAGACCCAATAGTAAAATAGTAATACTACTGTGACGACGAAACTTTGATGGAATTAGACACACATACAGTATGTTTTGTTTGGATTTCTAAATGTACCCCTGAGCCGTATCTAAAACCTTGAGAAAGACTATGACTTATATTGAGTAATTCTAATATTTAACTACCCCTTGACCACTTTCCTTGTACAATACTACACCCTGTTCCAGTACCTTCAAGTGCCTTTCCGTATGGTGCACTCTTTATAGAAAGAGTACATGTGAAAGCGGGGTACTAATTAAAACCACTCTAAGGTAGAATTACCTTTATAATCCCTAACAACCTACTTATCATATAAATAGACAATCCTCTTGCGTTGCGTTGCGAATTGAAGATTAAAAACTATGTAGAACTAGTAAAATGATTTAAGTATTATTAGGTATATCTATGAATCTATGTATTTTATAAGTCCATTTGATACACACTACCGTTTGGCTAATAAAAACGTTGGCAATATTTAATAGTTGGAATAAATCAAGTATTTTGGACGATTTTATTTTTATTACTAAGTCCAGAAATGAGTCGTGTAGCATCTTATTTTGAGATTAAGGAGATTGGTATGTCGTATTTAATACCTAGTACAATTATCGTCAATAATGTTGCATGTGATCCCGATATTGTGCGTATATATGTGTAACCAGCAGCAAAACAATTCGTGTTGATTTGTTTTCTAATACAAATCACGGCCTCGTGTTCGACAAGGATCTGGATATAAGGAAGAATTGTGTGGACGGAAGTACGTGAGCTCCTTCGGGATTTCCAACGATTCCACGTGAGATATATACGAGATCCAAGGCCTAAGCTTGGGATATTGTTGCTCAGTGCTTGGAGAACCGGGATTGGATTACCCAAGTTCCGCTTTCTCTACCTGGACGACTCAAAGTGTGGTTCACGTTTCCAAGGGTTTTTCAGTACAGGAGTGAGAGAAATACCACAAATAATGTATAGAGACTGGGGAGGAGCTCCTAAAAGATTTAGAGGAGTGAAACTTAACTAACCGATCCCTATTCTTTCCACCACGGACCCTCCACTTTCTCCACTGGGATTCCCAACAAACCCACCCGTAATGTTATAGACAGTTAGGAATTACGGTTACGACGACTCGACTCAGAAAACACGGATGAGCAGGCACGGACCTTAAAAAAAGATTCACCCCAGCACATCCCAGCCACACAATAGGCCTAGGACAAAGGAAAACAAACAAAATGATAAAGATCTTTTCCATCTTCTGTACTTAAACCCGACTCCCAGCAACGTAAATGGCTATAAATTAAGAAGCACTGCTGAAAAGAGTTCTCCCTGTATGGTATGCGTTCCGTTCTAATGTACATCGGATCTGAGTCTGAGTCCTGAGCGTAAATGGAATTGTGTTGTTGGGAAAAGCTCTGCATATAATCACAATCTGGGGTTCTAGTAGTACATGTCAACTAATCGAAAATTGCAAAAATAGCAGGTAATTTACATAGTGGCGAAATTATGTAAGCTGTTCCATAGTCAACCGGCTTATTAAACAAATCTACTTTGTAATCTCAGCCTAATAAGAGTATAGTAACTGATGTTATGAACATTACCTAACTTAACAAAGAATAATGTCACAACCAATATCTACATTACAACCTAACATATAATAACAGATCATATCATGTGCATTTCAAATAAATTTACCCACTTTTAATATCGCCGCGATTTAAAATACCTTGCATTCACTCTATATTGCAGCCATGTAATATCTTGACATGATTTTTCCGCTGTAGATAATTAGTGTAGCACACCCGTATGGAAATATAACACAGGATCCTGTAAATAAAATACCCCAAAAAGTGAAGTGGTTCAGGATCCTGTGGAAAACTCCTCCGGGATCGAGCATGCAGAGAATGTCCCGCACCACTTTCGAGATTTACGCACATAATCCTTGCGTGGTTAGTCTGCAGACAATAGCATGCACGATCTCAAATATTGGAACACAGGATCCTGCATACGAGTTGGACATAGTTCGGTCTCCGGTTATAACAGAAACAAACTACGATTCCTATTGTGGAGTGACTTTATAATTCAAGACAAGTACATTTTAATTATTATTAAAATTTCGTATAATTTAGTATTCGAAATGAAATACATAATTTTATTAATAACTAGACATTTTATTCCAAAAATCCACTCTTTCCAACGCTCGATGAAACAGCACACTATCCAATTTCTGCAGAATAAAATATAGAATATTGTAGTTATCAATCGTTTCGTTGTTGGGATCGAATTTCTTGTTGAAGACAGAGATCAACATATGTTAACATTTGACCATAATAGGTTTGTTTCTGCTCCATCTTTTTTGACGAGCAATATCATTTGAGCTCGCTGTTGGACTCTTAAGATAGGACTTGTAGCTTATTTTTTACTTTCCATTTAAACCCAATTTATTAGCAATACTAAGAAGTAAGTAATAAAATTCAGAATAATATAATGGAGATGTAAAACGGAAAGTCCAGAAATAGAAAGTTTTTTGCAGCCTTCCATCACAAACAAGCTAAGTATCAAATGCATAATCTATAAAAAGTGGGAAGTGAGATTTGCCTCTAACAATAGCGCGAAACTCACTCTCACGCGGTCCGCTCAGTCATTTTGCGTCGTGTGAACTTTTGATAACTACATGATAGATAAAGCTATTTACAATTTTACTTAATAATTGGGGATAAGTCACCCTATATTTTGATGGAATGGGTCGAAAAAGTTCTCGGTGGTCAAGCGAGAATAAATCCAGAAACTGGGCGAGAAATACAACGCGCTCATAATACAATGCGGTTAGCATAATATGCTACGCAAAAATCTACAGCTATTGCATATTAGATTTTATAAAGAATTGAGTCCTATCGACACTAAACATATAATATTATATATACTAATATTCAAACTCTAGGGACAAGACAAACATAAACTATGAACTTGAAGAACTTTCTCAGCTTAAAAATTCTACCTTGGCTGAAAATAACTAGAAGAGTACATTTGCTAAGGTTTATAATTCACAATTATATCATTTTACATTGTTTCTTCATAACCATGCATGTTTTGAAGAAGGATTTCCCATTTACTCGAGCGTATGGAGGAAACTCTGAATCTCCAAGACACTGGTCTTGAAGATTGGGGAACTGGAAGCTTAGCGCCAGCGAGAGGGAGTGAGCAAAATTAAATTTAAAGCTAAGTATTTGTCCAAATATTAATAAAAATCAGAACCTTATTGAGTATTCCATCACTATGTGCACTTGTATTTATAGATAATTCAAGAATTTTAAAGCAAATACAACGAAATTTTGACAAAAAATGACTCTGTAAGCTTTGAACTGAATTAAATTAATAGATAATACATGCGGTACCACAGAGTTCTGAAGGCGCAGCGCCGTTGCGGCGCTGCGGCCTCGCTTGGTGCTCGGCTTAGTATAGAGAGGAAAAACTTTGTTTACGTGAAATGACGTCATTGTTGGAAGGAAATTGGAAGGATAAAAACATCTATGGCGCCACGGATTTGAATGTGTTTCGCACATGGCGGCAATCAGAATGCAAGGAAATCCTGGACCAAGAGGTCAATGACCTCAGAAAAACGTGTGTCGCAACGACAAGAGACGACAACGTGTTGCCTGGTGTCGCCACATTCCCATGTAAAATGAAGCCAATTTTTTAAATTGAATACATAAGGTCTCCAAGACGATTTGCTCGTGAACATGTCCTCTCTATACTAAGCCGAGCCCGGAGCGAGGCCGCAGCGCCGCAAGGGCGCTGCGCCTTTAGAACTCTGTGTGCGGTACTTAATCATAATTATAATCATAGGCAGAAGTTACTGAACTAGTAAACGGAGTAACACTACCAGCTGGCCAACTGAAAAAGATTCTTAGCCTCTCAGACACCGCCGAGAAACTAGCACGTAATTTTATGAGAGCCTTTTTTCAAGCAGATGAAATGTTGGGTCGCTCATTATTTCGAAAATTGTTTAATGCTAATTCTAAGCGTGTACCTGTACGCCCATCTCTGGATATAACGCAATTATTTGTAAATATTAAAATAATTTAAATTGTATTGGTGTAATATAGAGCACCAAGTTACTATATTTTGGTCTATCATGATTTAGCAAGGAGGTAAATATTTGGGTGAACCTTTAAAAAATAAAAACACCGTTGCTGAACCGCTCCATGATGGGTGACATGCTTTGGAAAAATAGCCGGTCAAGGAAAAATCCGTCCAATTACTTATTGAAAGTGTAATTTGTTTCATGTTTTATCATGTAACAACTGTCCTCGGAGTATTAAATAAATTATTATCCAGTCATTAATAAAACATGAACGTATATGTAATAAACTTTGTTATTTAAAAACAAGTCATAATGCAATATGCACAGTAGGATTCAATAGATGAACTTGTATTCTAGGTATGCGCGTGCATGCATGTCATCCTTTTATTGAGTTGTGAACAAGAGAAGGACATATTGACCAAAAATAGATGGTTCACTCAAGATTGCCGTCATAGAGCAGTGGATAGGAGCGCATTTCATATACTCATATACTCATAGAATACAGGTTCTAATCTTGTCAGGTAGCTACGCTCATTTGTTCCATAAGAAGGTAATCAAATAGGTATACAACTCAGGCACTTTTTTTACAAAAAGTCAATGTGCATGATCCATCCTGAAGAAGCGCGGATGCAGGGAGCATCCCGCACAATCCCGTCCCGGTATTCACCTCCGCTCTACCGGGACTATGCGGGGTGCATCCTGCAGACTCACACTCTGTTGACCCGATGTCCCAAATCTTTACAGGGGGTTCTCGTCAGGATCTCGCTGCGGGATCCTGTGTACCGATTTCCATACGGGCATCAACACCACCGAAAAGTATAACTAACTCTTATTAGTAAATACTGCCTACGAATAATTACCACCGAATAGTGAACACTGCCTTCTAACTAATAGAATATATTCACCTTTAGGCGGTAATCATATGGAAGCGTAAGCGTATATTATATATCAATCATATATTGTAGCAATCATTCTGTATTAGCTATTCAAAACACGTTTTAAAATACGAAGAGCAGCATGAACTTTCTAGGTATATTCTGTAGTGTTCAAAAAAAAGTTAGCGTGGTAACTAGGAAGTGGTGTCAATTCAATTTCCTTCACTTGGAGCACCACGACGCGACAAGAACTGAGTGTTTCCATTGAATATTGAAATGATTTCAATGTATTCCCGTTATTTTCAATTTTCACTTCTCTCCGTGTGTACCGCTCCAAATGAAACAAAACAGGTTGGAAATGAAGCAATTTCTTATAAACTGAGGGAGCAGCTTTCGTTTAAAAAATGTGATTTTAAATTCACATCATGAATTTAATTTCGTATTTTACTACTTCACTCTCAGCCTCAGCACTACCTTTTCCTCTCATCTGCTTCAATCCCGGCTTCCAAGGGGGAAACACGCATCAATAAGTCAAGAATTTACGAGAAAAACCTGCCAGACACCATCCGGTCTGATTTCTTGCTCCAAAAGCATTGGGATACGGGATGTTCTATAAATTCATTAACTACAAGTCGTGCGATTGGAAATTGAATCAAATCTGTATGCTTGGATATACTTATGCACGCAGAATGTATTACCTGTTAATACTTGTACCATTTTAAGATCAAATTTTAAGTCGCTAGGTGTACATACATATTGGGAATATTTTCAGTTTTGCTACTTCATTAGAACTTGGCAATTTGCTGGGTTAATGAATCATTAATTACCTACAAGTAAGTATAATAAAGCTTAAACTACCGTAATTAATTAGAAAATGAAAATGCGAGCTCAGGAGGATGTGGGAATATGGACACCAACAAGCCGGTTTAGCTTTGAAACTAAAAGATTCATTATCTGTCATTATTTTGACCAGAAGGTTTATTCAGATTCACCGTTCAGTCTGTCTGTTCTCAAGAACTCTATACACAGAGTATATGCGTTAAAATTAGGCGCACCTCCAGAGATATGTATCGCGATGGAAATCGTCTGAAATATTTTTTCCAAAACATGCAAATTTTCTAGTACGTAATTTCTACTAAGTATATGATAATGTATCAAAATTCATTTGGATCAGGACGTGGTACAACTATGCCATACACTTCATGAAAGTTACAGGTCCCAAGGTGCCGTAAGACAGGTTTTCTGATCAAGCTCATTTTGTCAAAAATAAATTACTTAAACTTTCCCTACTAAACTTTAGCAAATCTAATGAGTATAGATGCACAGTTGATGATCTCTATTTAGACAGACGTGAGTCATGAATAATTACGTTACTCACTGAATTGCCCCCTTCAGCCTTCTTTACATAATTATTGAAGATCCTATACTTATCCATTATCGGAAATTCGGCACAACGCTATACAGTATGTAACTTGTGCCCTTCAAAGCAAAGAGGCCAGGCCAAGAGAAAGTCGACGCGAGACCTGTCTTCCTTACCCCTTACCTAAATAAAATAATTTTTATAACCGAAGCACTAAAACTAAATATTCACCTGATCCAAGACCGACCCTATTAATATTATAATTGTTTGTGCAAAACCCGGACGGGTAAGAATCATTACGACGTTATTCAGTTCAATATATTAACCGATATTTATTAAATTCCTTTTAATGAGATTTCAAGTGTTAAGAAAGACATCTGTTGAGTCCAGTAGCGTACGATTTTATACAATTCGAATATGAATGCTGGAATATCCCACCTTATGGATTTAAAATACTCCGAGTAAAGTTTATTTGGATTGAATTGTAGGTCGGTCGTGGACTGGTGAATATTTAGTTTTAGTGCTTCGGTTATAAAAATTATTTTATTTTATTAATTAGAGTGCAGTCCACGTAGGTAGACTTTGTCTTTTTAAGACACTTTTATTTATTAATTTTAACATCAGCTCTTTTCATGGATTGGAAATCCGGAGACCAAGACCCATGTGAACCTGTTTTCAAGACCTTTCTGCTCTTCCTCCCGCTGGTAGGACTCTCGTTCGGAGCCTCTTGTTTGACGGCTCTAGAGCTGCGGGTCTATTCCGGAAGAGATGTCATGGCCATCTTGGAATATTTATTCGAGGAACACGCTTTATTAGCGGCTTGGGTACTAAGCAGTGGTTTGGGAATTGTCGGAGTATTTGATGTACTGCTGGGCTCCAGTCTTCTCATTTTTCAAATACATATGAACATCTACACCCTCACGTTTCAGCGATGCAGGTTGGCTATTTTTGAATGTAGCTGTACATTGGTGTAACGGCTTTGTCACACTTAAGGATTGTTCTGAATTGGACACAGGAGTCTCTTGTTGACTAAGAATCCACCGAGCCTCGTGACGTTGAAATCTATAGCTGAGCAAATCGGAAGAATCCATAATTTCTTGAGTGTGTATCACGGCTACTTCCGGAACTCTCTCTACGCAGTCAAGCTTCCTGCAATTGCTCTGATCATTGTTGTAGAGTTCTGCATTGTGCATTGCTATGAAGCTTGTGGCTATCTCGTGTCGTCCTTGGCCTCCGTTCTAAGCTTTTTCTTACTCATGGCAATTAAGGGTCACTTTTCATGCTGCGACAGACTTTGGAAAGGTTCCGTGGACTTCAGGACAGCGGTCGCCTTACTTTCAGCTCAATCTCAACAAACACAAGGGTACAAGAAACTCTTATTGAGTTTTCCAGAGATTAAAGTGAAAACAGGGCCGTTCAATGTCATCATGAATCGGAACTCATACGCCGAACTGTTGATCTTTATTCTGCTCCAAATACTCGACTTGGTACTCTTATTTCGCTAATTCAAAGAAATAGGCTGAACACCTTAAAAATTGTAGGGCTCTTTTAGGTTTTATTTTTGAGTTTTATGAAACCACTAGCATGTGCAGCCATGGGAACCATGGCCCGTCACGTTGTCGCCTGCAGTTGTTTACATGTTAATTCTTCAGAA
>JAQFYT010000841.1:0-20473 GCA_034694925.1 Ceratophysella denticulata
TGAATTTGAACTTCCAATCCGTTTCAAAATCTCCACATTGTCGGTCTACACTACACCCGTTTAAACGGTTTATTACAGTATCACGTCAACAGCGGCTAGTATAGGCGCAGCCGGAATTCCGCAAGCGGGATTGGTCACAATGGTAATGGTATTGAACACAATTGGACTTCCGGCCGAGTACGTAGCCTACATTATTCCCGTGGACTGGCTTTTGTAAGAAATCATTAAAATTAGTATTTAAATCATTAACTGAACAATTCACCTAATTCGTACATATATTTAATGAATCAAAATTCCAGGGACAGATTCCGTACAGCTATCAATGTTCTGGGGGATTCCTTCGGAGCTGGGATTGTGGATCGGTTGAGTCATCGTGAACTCCGGAAACTCCCTACCCGAACGTCGTCCGAAGAAGCGGAATTGAATGAATTCGTGGACGGGGATCATCATATGCACCACCATTCCTAAAAATTAAAATCCTGATATTATCCAACAAAAAGCAGCGGCATTACCCCATCATTGTGACGTACGAATTGTAGTATTTCAAGAACTATGAATTATGGATGTGTTGGTGTTCTCTCATTACATTAGCTTTGGGCTTTAGCTTTAATATTCATAAATACTGTTATGTTTTATTATTATAGCCAGAACCAAGTGGTAATTTATACTACATAATTGTAATTGTATTTGTAAATGTGTATTGCTCTCATCACTACTGTGGATTTTAAATTAATTAAGCTGTTGTTGAAGTAAATAATAAATATAGACAGAAATTGTTCTCATGAATAAGTCTTTCTGGGAAATATTTGGGATATATGATTCAGGAATTTAATTAATAGGCAATCCATATACATTACATAAAGCAAAGAACGTCCTTCCGTACTCCAGGATTTTCCACCTATTACCTAAACAGCAAAAATTTTAAACGACCATATAACCTGAATACCGGCACAGTCAAGTTATGTACTTGGCGATTTAGTCAAGTTTATCGGATCTACAGCCTTGGCTGGTGTTACCGCTGTGTTCGACGCACACCGATAAGTCTGTCGTTCAACTTCAACGGAATAAATCGACGTTAAATGTACACTTCACCATTCAACGGTTTATTTCAATTAAGTTTAGGTTCGATTGAGGGTTTTCCTAATTTGAGTTAGCGTAGTTTAGTTTTACTTAGATTATGCATCATTTTTCATCACAGTAACGTAAGAAATCCCCAGAATACCAAAATATAATACACAACCCAACTTCGAGACGAAACTCTTGGAGCAGACGTTAAATCTGTCGCACGGATAGAAACCTCTACGTACCAACCTAGACGGCTGGGTTCTAAGCAAGCCAAGCCACATTGGTGCGATGTGACAGTGCGATCCTTTAGTATACCTCAGTTACTTATGTGTAATTATAAATCTGAAAATATGTCAATAATACAATCCAGTAAATGCTCGGACTCAAGTGGTCTTTCTACGGTACCTACTTTAAGCCTGCAGAGAATCAAGAGTTTTGCCCTATTACAAGGTTAGGTTAGGTTTTCCAAAACGTCCGCAAGTTTATAAATTTAGTTAGGTTAGGTTTGGTCTTCGATGAATCCCGAAGGGCATTTGAGAAGCCTAACCTAACCTAACTAGAATTTATAAACCCAGCGGAGCCGACCTGTGAATACACACATGTACGGGAAGATCCCACTTGAGTCCGAGCATTTACTGGTTGTTGTCAATAATTGAGCGATCTGTCCAATTAATTGATTGTGGCGTCTCTTTTGGGAGCAATAAAAGCGAGTGACACCTATGACTGATGTTGCGACTGACTGCTTTCAGGTTTGTGTTTTTGAATTGGGATAGTGCGGGAGATGACTGTGCGTAGTACATTGAGAGAAAGGGTGTTTCTTTACATATGACTCATATGAGAGCGAGTCATCGGATCGGAATAAACAATCAACAGTTGACAATTAACAATCAACATCGACAGGTGGTTGTCAGTTTTGTGTCGAAAATACATAAATTTAAGAATAAGCAGCAGTCAAATTAATTAGTAATTCAACACCTTAAGTCAACCAAGTTAAAGGAGTATTTCTGAGGACAGAATGACGGGACTCAAGGCCTTGATAGGCTTGGCATTCTTTGGCTCGGTCGGAGTTACCCTCCTCATCGTGGGATGTGCCACAAACACGAACTGGTAAAAACAATCAACCCAACTAAATCAATGCATCTCAAAAATAAAAAATGTATTTGTAAGTACTTCCCCTTCACGGTGTTTTGCGTAGCCAATTATACCCAATTATATATTTCTGCGTACGAACCAGGACTCCCCAACAATGTCAAATGTAGACTTTCAGTGATCTTACGATGTACGAGAACTGTCATACCAGGAAAAGTCCTTGTGAGGCCAAGGGGAATCGAACCCCCGTCACCCAGGCAGGTCGGCAGTTGTTACACTACCAACTGAGCTACCGAGCTCTCACTACTACTATTTTGAACTTCAACAACCATTAGGGATGATAAAACCATGGATAAAAAACCTGGTCCTTGTTAAACTTGAGATAAAGTATAAGTACAAAGTATATATTAATCCTTTCAACTTTCTTTCGAAATAAAAATATTATGACGATGATGGTCTCTGAGAGATGACCCTTTTTCTGTAAATAATACGTAAGGTCGTAAGATTTTGTGTCCTTTTTTACAGGTACCCATTTTTCGTTACAATCTTCTATATTCTGGCTCCCGTCCCATTTCTCATCTCGAGACGATTGGGTGGACCTGGCTTTGACGGTGGAAACTCCAAGTCTTGTCAAGAAATGGCAATTTTTCTGACAATGGGAATCATCATCTCTGCATTTGGCTTACCCATTGTTCTTGCAAGACACCCAAGTCCCGCTGAAATAACTCCACCCCCAGTGAATGGGACAAGTATACAGCCTGTAATTTCTACTTCTGCCTGTTGGTTCACACTTGGAGCTAACATTGTGGTATTCCCCACTATTCTCGGATTCTTCTTGACGTTCGGAAGTGATGATATGGACTATTCTATGTGGTAAATACCAAGCTGATACCTATGACTATGACCTTAACCGACACAAGAAAATGAAAATATCCTTTTATTAAACCACCCTATTATTTTTTCTGTTCTTAGAAATCACTCCTAATTTGACTACCAATTGTGAATCCACGTCATTGAATTCTTGATTGTATTGTTGTAAGCTGTTCCGAAGACATATGGAGATTTCTACATGACACAACCATTGTATTTTGCATTTGAATTGAATCTGTTATTATATAACTGTTCAGCCTAATTATCGTGTAAGACATGGAAAATATTATTCTAATTTATTCTTGTAATGTTTAATGTTGTATTGTTAAACGATACACATTATCATCCTCGCTGACAGCCAAGTTTTTGGTCTCTCTGTGTTTTTCATAATTCGAATTCGAATGATTAATTACACACAAATCTACTTTATGATAATCCGTAGAATAGAATAGAACGTCCCGGATACACCGGAGACTTGTTAATTAGTATTTTGATTCTCTTTATATACCTGCCGCGAACAGCGAATGCGAAAATAAATGCCTAGATTGATTGTTTTGTTATCACACGCGAGTCCGTTTGGTTCAGCTTTCTCTTTCGCTATTAATATTAGTACATACTTATGTTCGACCTCTGTGTACCTTTATACCAGCAGTAGGGCTGTGTATGTATAAACGCATACCTAAATGCTCCTGTCTATGGTGCCTACTGTCGTCCTAGTGCATATTTTATTTTAATCTGTCCAGCGCTGATATTGCCCGCATCGAAGATTGAGGTCAAGATGTGAGCTTTCTTTTATGCGATATCCGATATGCGAGGAGCATGTAATAACGCGGGTGACTTTCTTCTCCTCGCCCCATCTCACGGCAATCTAATCTTCGTTGAAGTCTCCACCGCTCAAATTAGAACATTGTGTATTCCAATATTTTTCCCCAAATAATCGATAGAATTTGGATTGATTAACTATTCTTTTTTAAATTCTAACTTCTGACTTCTGACCTCGGTTTGGAGTTTAAAGCCGACAAAATAATCAGTGACACATTCAGTGGATCTGGTTGGTGTATCGATCAATCTTCATCAGTCATCAGTGGACTCAAATCTAACAGGTAAGCAAATGATTTTGTTGTTCTCTGACGTCAGACGTCTTACATCTTTGATATTATCTGTGACAACTGACAACTGACAAAAACGAACAAATTGTAAATCTGAAATCCAAAATCCCTAAAAAACCTGTCACCGGTCTTTTTCTGGTGTCTATGAAGCAATGTTGAATGTCAAATTTAGCATAAATTTACGCTATACGTCAAGGTTTTTCGACGGAATTGCGCGTTTTTTTGGCAAACAGCAAATCCCGTCACCCGTCACCCGTAAAATCCGTCAAAAAAACCTTGCTATACACTATATGCTATAATTGATAATGTATGTCATATGTATAATCACAGACAACAAGCAACGTTAAACAATAAATAGCATGAACTGAACTGTTGACTATCACTGTCACTTTCACCTACAAACTGACGAACTAAACATAAATGATAAACGATGCACAACTTTTACTTAATTAGATTGAGTGAGAATATGAAGATAATCCATGACGATTGACGATTGGCAATATTCCTAGCTAATAATTTTGAAAATATCCTAAAACATGGCAATGATTGGGAGGCTAAACTAAGGAAAAACCTCGTTTGGGAGGCTAAATTAAAGAAAAACCTCGTTATGGGAGGCTAAACTAAGGAAAAACCTCGTTTGGGAGGCTACATTAGTTGAAAGACCATGTTCGAGAGGCTAAATTAAAGAAAACCCTCATATGTAAGAAAGTAAATTCGAGATAAACCTCGTTCGGGAGGCTAAATTAGTTGAAAAACATGTATGAGAGGCTAAATTAGAGAAAAACCTCGTTTTGGGAGGCTAAATTAAAGAAAAACCTCGTTCGAGAGGCTAAATTAGAGTAAAACCTCGTTTTGGGAGGCTAAATTAGTTGAAAGACCATGTTCGAGAGGCTAAATTAGAGTAAAACCTCGTTTTGGGAGGCTAAATTAAAGAAAAACCTCGTTCTGGGAGTCTATGATTTATGCTATTGGTTGTCGGTAATGAAATATGTGTACTTATTACATGTATTTTCTATGGTATTATATTATGATAGAACTGAGTTCAAACCCGTAAAGGATATGATGGAATTCACGGCAGAAAACGTGATCGCAGCTGTCCATGAGTTCTATCGGACAAGTGAGAAAGTAAATCCTGAATGTCATGAGTGGCTCCGAAGTTGTCAATCTTCACTTGAAGCCTGGAACATTGTCTGGCCTCTCCTTCAACCAACACAGACAGTTAACGTCCAGTTCACCGCCTCAAATATTCTCCTGAACAAAGTTACCCGGAATCTTTCCGAAATCCAACTCGAAGACTATGGAGGTTTGAAGGATAACATTGTGGCCGCGGTTGCTCGGTTTATTAATGGACCCGCTGTAGTTCTCACTCGTCTGGAGCTCACGGTACACAGAGAAAGATTCGTAATTAGTATCTAACTGGACTGTAAGCTTAAGCTTTGCAACTTGTTAATTTTTTTAATTTTTTTTAGCTTGGAGCATTTATCGCCAGTACAATCGGAGAGATATGGCCTAATCCTTTAGAAGATCTGGGCACTGTATTCCAGCCACAAAACTTTCCCGGTGTTCCTGAGGAGAAAGTCCTCAAGCTCCTTGTACAAATATTCGCTCGGGTCCCTGAACAAGTGAGAAAACAGCTTCGGTCATTGCTAACTGAAGAAGAGCATATGCGTATTTACTCTTTTCACATATGTGTCATTAATTTGTTCAGGCGGAATCCGTATGGCAGAATTCGTCGCGGAAAGGACAAACCCATCGTGAACTACAGAGTAAAGGAGAATCAAGTGAGTTTTACAGGGCTTCCCTTCCAATAACGACTCCTAAATCACCATTCTTATGAACTAATATTATAATATTGGTGATTCTTTTTCAGTGTTCACCTGGTTGTACAATATGGCTCAGTCTCAGCGAAATATGGAGGTCGTGAATGAAGCTATCAATGCCATGATTCCATGGATGAAAATGTTCAGTATTTGTGAATGGAGTGAGTTACATAATCTCCTCGACCTATTGATCAATCTTTGTAAGAAATCGGTTCAGTTGGGTGAACACGCTCTGTGTGAGAATTGCTTGGAAATGCTGAGCAGTATAATTGCAGATCCAAACACACATCTCTTCCCAAGTGTCATACTTGCAATTCTGGATAAAATACTCCAACTTCAATCTACGCTTGACGTGATTCTGGATGTACAGGATATGGTCAGTTCAGTAAATGAATGCATATAGCACTGCACTAAACTAGCAATAACTTCTGTATTTTGGTTTCATGTGTATAATTATAGGAGATGGCAGTGACATTCTACGGTGTCTACGTTGCTCTGGCTGACTGTCACTCTAGGCTCGTGGTTGAAATTTGTGATGAGGAGTGCAGCCACAATAAGGTCAATCCTAAGAATCGAGCCAATGCTCTCCAACTTCTTGACATTCTTCTCCGGTGTGTTGGAAGTCCTGGAACATATCCTATCGATGAAGTGGTCAGCAGTATTACGATATCCGTTTGGTATTCCTTTGTTGTAAGTGAGAAATGTGCGGTGTATAAAGAAAATATTCTATTGTTGACTTTGGTGGCCTATTCCTGACTTTACTTAATGAGTATTCCAATAATGAATTCAATACAGGAGGAGATTCAACCCAAGCAAGTGGACAAACTCAAATACGGACGTTTGATGCAAGTTTTTGAATGGGTTTATAAATCATTGGCCGAAATCTTGCTCAGGAAAGCCAGGTTCCCAAGAAATGACGCAGAATGGAGTTCCGAGGAGAAAGAACAATTCCGAATCTATCGACAGGATGTTTGTGATTGTTTCACGTACTGTTACGAGCTTCGAGGCTGGACGATGCTCAATGAAATGCTTAGTATTGCCGACATGCATCTTCATACTGTTGAAAATGTAAGTATATTACGTCACACAAGACAAGCTTCTGCTTACGAATTCACGATTTCCTTGAATATTTCAGAATCCTACTGAATTGGGTAACCTATGGAGTATTTTGGAGAGTCTGCTAATGGGAATTCGTGCAGTGACTGAAAATATTTCCGACGACACGGATCCAGTTTTAGCTGAACCCTTGACACGAGCCTTTGGAGTTATTCTGAGGGTTCTAAAAGTGAATCAGAGTAGTAGAATTCCAAAATTGTTCCAAGCTGCTTTGGAATGTATTAGTGAGTAACAAACGTTCTCGAGTTGTATTGTTGTAAATGAGCGATTTCTTTAAATTGATGCATTTTTACAGGTTCTTGTAGCTCCATGCTTCACACATTCGATGGATTTGTAAAGAATGCTATTGGTTTTATTTTGGAGGGACTATTTTTACCCGAATCATCATCATCTGCTACATTGGCCCTGAAAACAATAAGCAGAGATTGTACTAAGGCAATGTCAGAGTTCACACCCTTAATTTTAACCTCGTGCAAGGTAAAATATGATTTAAACACGAACTTCTACGTTATTTCACTTTAAAGTTGCTAATTCTTATTTTTCTAATTTGTACACACAGCAAGCCTTGGATAGCGGAAGCTTAGCACAGAATGACTCAATAAGACTGGTTTACTGTATTGGAAAGTTTCTACCTTATCTACCAAACCCAGAAATTATTACGGTTGTGAATGAAATCTTTGCACCGAGTCTACAGCATTTACATACTATCGCAGGGCAAGAGGTACAAATCTATAAATGAATGTACAGGGTGGCGCTAAATGCTTTTCTAATTTTAACTAATTTCGCGATCTGAATGTTGAAATGTGATTGTGTATTCTTTTTTTTTGTAGGCAAAACAAGAATTACGAGGACAATTAATTGTAATCCTTCGTATAATGAGCACACTCTGCTCTTCACTGGATCAGTGTGATTCGGAAGAAGAAGACGAAGCTGAGGATGAAATGTCAGATTCCGGTTCCTCATTCATGAATATCAATAATAATATTTCTAGTCAAGCAGCTGGCACGTCTCAAGGTGTGATTCATGAAGTTAACCCCAACGTTAAAACATACCCCAAGGAAAAGAAGGATCAATCTAGTCAACCTCTCATTCCGGTTGTGGAACAAATTCTCCCGGTTCTCGTTCCGCTTGCAGAAAAATGGTGTCGGGACGAAGACGTGATGGAAACCCTGTTCTCAATTTTGAAACATACTTTAACAACTATTCATACAGCCAGTTCACTGGTTATTGAATATGCCATTAAGTTGGTTATTATTTCCTATCGATTACATCCCGTTGAGGCAGCTACTGCTTTGGCAAAACAGGTAGATTCAAAGTTCAAGCCATAAATACTGTATTGTTTACGGATCAGAATTTGAATTTAATTATTATTTCTTAATTTAGATCCTGCTCATGATTGGCAGAGAGAATTTCCATACACAATGTCAATTCCTACAAGAGATGCATTCCTTAGCTCAACCGAGTCTCAAAAATCCAAGAGAGAATTTGGATTTTGCTGAATCCTATTTCATGTTTATTGCCAGCTTGGTAAAAACGCACACGGACTTGGTCAATGCTTCCGCTATCAATCTCAACTTTATGCTCGCTATGTGTAAGCGTTATACTTTTTTTGTATTCATGTCGATTTTTTTGTATTTCGGTCATTTTAATTGTCCCCTGTTTGTTTGTTTTCTACAGCTCTGGAAATATTGAATTACTCAGAGGCTCCGTTATTGAAATCTGGAATAACTTTTGTACAAGCCACTCTGAACAAGGCGAGTGCTCTTACTCCGCCTTTGATGGATTTCTACAGATCTCAGGGTTTTACCCTAATTCAAAAAATGATCCTAGCCATTGGTAAGTTGAAACGCGCAAAAGGCTAAGCCGTGATTCATACACCTCGAAACTTTTAATTTGACAATTTATTTTTTTCACAAGGCTATGTCGTACCCCGTTCAGTCATTCACTATTTTGCCGAAATTTTCCTATCGTTGAATCGAGTCTTCACAGGGGAATGGAGGAAATGGCTTCAGGATGTTTTAGCAACACCCGAGTTCCCATCAATTCACTGTTCCAATGACGCCAAAAACGTTCTATTCCTAAAATTGACAAGGTAAACTTAAACTTTAAGAGCAGTGATTGATTGTTGAAATATATGAAATAGTCATCTCTGAGATTCCTCGGCTAAAATACTAAATCTTATTCTGAAATTCCAATTTCAGAGAGCGAGCCAACAAGCGTATAATTTCTGATGCAATCTCTGAATTTGCTCTGGCATGCCGAAATATGTCGGGAACTGAATATGGAGCTACTACTTCGAAAAAACTTTAAAGTTTCGGACGAATTGTGCGCCAAGGATTGTGTACAAATTAAGAACATTTTCATCAATTGCTTTGCAGTGAAAATTACTGAACAAATACAGCAGAAAGGTAATGAATACCGCCGCAGCGTGTATGTATGTATAATTGACAAGAAGACTGCAGACTGAGGTTTTACACCCCACCCGTGTATTGTTCGTGGTACCAAAGAATCAAATTAATCGATATTATTTTTATTGTATTGTCAATGTGTATTGTATTATTTACCTACTCTCTATTCTCAAGGTAGTAGTGTAATGCTAGTTGTAGCATTTACCGAATAGGAAGTTAAAAATAAAAATGTACACATCTATAACGCTATGGCATTATTTAAAGGTTTATGAATATCTGGAGAGGTTGACCCATGGAACATCTCATTTGCATATTAATTAGTTGTATGGAAAATACTCGCGACTTATCGACATCATTACTGTCTCTAACCCAGTAATACGGTTCATTAGCGTGATGTCAACTAAATTCATCCTCTCTTAAGTCAAGGTAATTACATAATTAGTTAATGTTGTTCCAATCTGGCTTTTTCTACTTCGTGCCCACTATGAAACGTTCCAGTTCCTTAAGATTTGGAAGAAATACATAGCAAGTTAAAGACGCTCCGAGGACCCCAGAAAATAGACGCATAATTTCGTGGTCATAATTTTTCATTTCCAATTAATTCTGGGTCTGTTATAGAAAGGTTTCTCAACTGGAATTATTATTTGTGCAAATAAGCCTTGAAGACGATTTAACGAATCTTACAGAGCATTTACAAGCCACAAGTACGTTACAAATTACAACTTTTGTTCACGTGCCGTCGTCAACCTTGTTGACAGTCTTTTTATCCTTCATAAAGCTTAACGTGCACATTCTTGTAATCTCTTAATCTCCATCTTGACTCGACATTTTTATAAATAAGCCAAGCTTCAAGATATTCCATAATCAGTTTGACTTGGATTTTTTCTGAGAGATTTACCAGTAATTCGGGTGATCTCATCAAATATTCGCCATGAAGGTCTGCTGGGTCTTATTGTTTGTTATCGGTGGCGCAGGTAAGAAATATTGACCTAATTTTTTGGTCATTCGGTTTTGACTTGTTATTCAATTATTTTATATTATTTCTATTCCGATCGAATAGTGTGCCAAACGGAATTACCGAAGGATCGCGACAGTCAGGGCACCGCTCAACAACGCACCAAATTATACAGACAGTTAACGGAGGACTATGAAAAAAGCATTAATCCCGATAATCCTAATATCAGCTTCGGAGTGAGCCTCGTCAATGTCGATTTTGTGAGACAAAAAACATTAAATCTATTATGGTGATGCATTCAATTATAAAATTACCATTATTCTGCCCGATCATCTTTGCAAACTTCGCGTTTTATTTTAGGATGAAGAGCAGAATACCCTGGAGTCCAATGTTTGGCTGAAATACGTAAGCCATCCGCAATTCTTAATTGCAGTTCCCAAAAAAAATTATTTGTCTAATTAAATACGTCGAATAAATAGGTTTGGAAAGATTCCCGTCTGCAATGGGATGAGAAGGAATGGGGAATTGATGTCCTCCGTGTGGAGAGTGGCGTATTTTGGAAACCTGACATCACGCTCTACAACGGGTAATTTAAGCTCTATTTAATTACATATGAAATTAAGAAATCGAGCATTTCAATATTGAATTTTCTTGTACAATAGGGCGGACTTATCCCGAGCTGACGATGCCTGTTGGGGTTCCAACGTTCTTGTCTACCCAACCGGCAAGGTACATTGATTTTGGAAAATGCGAATTACTGTAATTTAAGAATACTGATACATAAAATACATATTTACTACTGTTCTAATAAAGGTTCTCTGGGTTCCACCGTGTCATCTGAGCTCATTCTGCCAGAATGACCTGAAACACCGTCCTTACGAACCTGTGACTTGCTTCCTGAAATTCGGGTCCTGGACCTACGATGACCATATCATGGACTTGAATTTGTACCATAATGTACGTTACCCTACGACTACGCGTAACCCTAACCTTGTATGGTAATCCTAAATATGTATTTGGATTTTTAGCAAAGCATCATTGACACTTCTGATCTTTGGGATCTGTCCACATGGAAGGTCCTGTCAACGTCAGCCGTGAAGAATGTCAAGTACTACTCCTGCTGCCCGGAGCCTTACTCCGACCTCACCTTCAATATCACTCTGAAGAGAAAGCCCGAATCGGACACCCTCTGCTCGGCCTAAACTCAGAGCTTCAGACCTCATATTATAAAAACAATTAAACTTTGAATACCGAATACTAATACACAACAATTTAAGAAGATTCTGCAGATTATAATTAATATGATATGATTTAACAATGGTGAATATATCTTTGGTTGGTCAATAATATCAATAGGAATCAGATTTTCCATGCATTTTAATGTTCTATTAAAACATTTTCATAGCCAGTACCAGTACATCAATTGCAGTCCAAAGAAAACTTCGAAACAACTGTCTAGAAATTTTTATAGCTTTTTATTTAGAAAACTAGTTAATTTCGTACGGCATTTAACTGTCGAAACTCAGATTTGCCAGGCACCACAGAATGCTGTTACCAATGTCACTGTAGGAGCAAATAAAATTTGCTAGAGCATAAGCGACTGGGTTACATCGTGTTTCTTGAGCTATAAGAAAACATATAATTACTTGAAAACAATTTCGAAACACTCGCCTCTGCTTTCTCATCAGCTGTTGCTGACGACATGTGCATCGATCTAAAATTCTGCAGATGAGTCGGATTAGCAATGCCTATTTCTCAATCCGAAATAAAGCCTGGAAGACCTAATTAATTCACATTTTATTAACTAACATATTAAATAATTGCAATAATAACCGCTGCTATAGCTCATGTGCAATATTTAATTATTCAGATATCAGAAGATACGAAGTCTCCAGCATTAATTCAGTCGGACCGTACGACGTGTGTCTGGGTTCAATATTATTATATTCTACAATTACAGGTAGAGCTTGGTGTGTCTGGTGCCGTATCAGAATTTCCATCAAGATGAAGATTGGCTGTACGCTGATATTGATAGTGGCCGGTGCAGGTATCCTATATCCACCAACTTAATCACTTTAAATTAATCATATTAAATCATAATTAAGGCATAGTAAATCATAGAATAATTTAATTGATATGAAGTGTGCGAAGACACTGTCGAGCTGTTGTCAGGGAATGTGGACGATAGAACAAAACTGCTTCGAGATCTAAGAAGAGACTATGAGAAAACGATCAACCCAGACAATCCAGAATTTACATTCGGACTCTCCCTAATGGATGTGAATCTTGTAAGTCGATTAATTAGTACTGCGAAAATATTACTAAATATATTACATTATGAATAAATACCTAGATGAAGATCCGACTTTTTCCATATTCTGTCATAATTAGGAACAGGAAACAAGTACACTTCGGGTTAGCGCCTGGCTTCGATTTGTAAGTTGGATTTTATCGCTAATGATTTCAATGATCGAAGTGAGTGCCGTAGTTATTTCCATTGTTTATGTTCGGGACATTATTGTAATTGTAAGGTCTGGAAAGATTCACGTCTGAGCTGGGACGAAGCTGACTACGGCGGGGTGGGTGTACTTCGTGCGGAGAGCGATCTTTTCTGGAAACCTGATATGACTCTATACAATGAGTAAGGGCGGATTTAGTTAATCTTTGAATTTGAATTACCTACTTAATGTTACATGTCAATACATTGTTATCAATTGACCCTGTTCAGCCTTGACCTTTCCCGTACGAGTTCTTCATGTTGGAAATCCAATATTTTACTATATCCAACCGGGGACCTACTTTGGGTTCCGGCTTGCCGATTCCGGGTTTTCTGCAAACATACTCTGAATGAAAGCCCATTTGAAAATCAGGTAACGTTAGAATCCAGATATACTCGTAATTTGAAATTGAATCTATTAGTCTGTTGTTTTCATACATTCGGGAAATTATTTTTAGAATTGTAGCCTGAAATTCGGATCCTGGACCTATGACAGTACCGTCTTGGATGTCAATTTAAATAACAATGTAAGAAGTAAACTACAGAACTTGCTCATATTATAGCCTTCGGTTTTTATTGCTTCAATGTCCCTAAGATTAAGCTAAACTCAGGTAGGCAAGAATAGCGTTATTATTGGTGATCGGTATATTCTTAGCCGTATGAAATGCAAATTTTGTTATTGAAAACGGTTAAAGCTTGCGGCGCTAATGTATATGGCGGGATACGATTTTGACGGATCCGAACGGACGCGATTACATAAGTATAAAATGGTAAAACGCGCAGGTAATACGCAAATATTTCTGGAACTGGACGGTGGTTGCAGAATGTTGAATTTGTACTTGTTGAATAATGTTGAATTTGTACGATTCAATGGTATCCTTTAGGATGGAGGGATTGACCTAAGTGAATTCAGATCCAGTTCGGACTGGACAGTGGTCAGCACGACAGCTGATAAAAATATAAACTTCTACGCTTGTTGTGATGAGCTCTATGCAGACCTCACTTTCAATGTGACGCTCAAGCGGAAACCCGCCTCGGATTTACTCTGTTTTCCATGAAAACCATCTGGCTACAGTGATAAGATAATAAACTTTAGGACAATGTCTTAGAATATAACTTTGACCGAAGTATAATAAAAAAATTTCGAACGGTCGTATTACCTCGAATAAATATACATGTACATGTGCATGGGCTGGAAATTCAGCCCGACAAACCTAAAAAAACACGAAAATTTAGTGGGGCTAAATTTGATCATAGATTTAGGTTTTGCAAAAACCCAAACGAATAACTTTCCGTAATAACATCTTTTTGCCTCACGTTTTGTAAACTTTAGAATAAAGTCTCCTGTATATGAATTGATCCTCATCCCCATAAAATCAACTATACCTGTAACAACCGGTTATAACCGGTTGCCATCCATTGAAGGTGGTTATAATGTTTATTTGCACCTGGAGAATACAATTAGGATTTACGCCGTTGCAATCGTTCACTGTAATTGCTTCGACCAGGTTACAATCTGTGGTCACATATGGGTGGTTTTAGTCCGTACGAAGTCTTTCAGGCGTTGTCCCAAGATCTACCTAACGTGTACAAAATTCGATTTTTATTAACTCATTCAGAAAGAGTACGGCGTTCAGTACCTGTGCATTCAGGTTGTAAGTTGTAAGTAAATTGCATGGCTATGTGATATGTCATTATTGTAATTAATTATGACTACAATAATGAACAATAAACGAGTACGGAGAACGATCTGTAATAAAGCTTGAACTCGTCCAACAGTCAATTACAGACTCCAGAATCCAGTTACCGTAATACGACGAGCCTGTACGACGAGCCAAACCCACCCCTACTTCATATACGTATATGAATATCACATGCATTATCGTTTATCCTGGATTGGATAGTTAGTTTTATGGAATATGCTCATCATATGTACATATATCGCATTATGTAAAAAGCAAAAGTCAGTTCCAAATCAGGGCTTGGGATACAAAAAAGAAAGCATGAGATAGGAGGACGTAAGCCGATCATGGGATAATGTGAAAGTGCAATTGGATTGACTGCCTCTTTTCCTTTCCCCTTTGGCTTGACTAGGCTCAGATTAAGAAAGTAAATGAAGTCCCTCGAGAACTTCGTTATTTCCTACCGTTTTTTTTTTTCTTTTTTCGGAGCGAGACAGAAGAAGAGTGGAAAAATTACATGTAGGGCATTATTAGCATTATGCAGAGTACGACGAGAGAAAACTGACATATGAACGGAGAGTAGGTAGTTCTGGAGAAAGGCTGGAGAATAAACGAAGCATAAGGGTAACTATATATGCCGGGTCTTGTTCCAGCCTCTCAGCTAAGTTTGTGGGCGTCCGGAGGGATTAGTGATAAATGCATGGAAGGCTGCATCATCTACTCAGCCGAGTATAAGCGAATAAATTTTCAAACCGTCTGATCAATCTTCCACCTCGCCAAACTTTCACCCTCATCATGCCCCCAACCAACCCCCACCCTTTACATATGCACATCCGGATAAGTATGCTACATTCTGTTCTAAAAAATTGTGAAAAATTTAAGAATTTTAAGCAACTTTTCGAATCCGAAATCGAAAACCTATTCCTTTTTTATAACTATTTAAATTTATTGGAAGCAAGATTATGAAATATTCGCACGGCTTGGCTTACTGTAGTTCGTTATTGTCAATTCTACTTTATTCCAATCTAACAGAATTGGTACAATTTAAGGATACACTAAGTAAGACTTAACCAATCATAAATAATTTGAATAATATGTACAGTAATCCGTTTATGTTTAAATTACATGCTTCCGGTTTTATAACTTATGGACTGTCCACTGTTACCGGTGAATTAACTGAGCGCCGAACATTTTTTATTCGATTCGCTATTAGCTATTAAAAACGTCTTAACACTAGATGTGAAGATTGAGCAACTTGGCATGGATAGAACGTATGATCCGTTTATGTTTAAATCACATGCTTCCGGTTTAATAACTTTTGGACTGTCCACTGTTACCGGTGAATTAACTGAGCGCCGAACATTTTTTATTCGATTCGCTATTAAAAACGTCTTAACACTAGATGTGAAGATTGAGCAACTTGGCATGGATAGAACGTATGATACATTTTTGTTGTATCCCTACCAAAATTTAGCTTAACTTTTACATTTAAATTTTATTTGTAACTAAAAATATCGTACATTTTCATACATTTTGTCAAAATTAGATCATATTCGTACCACGGCTAATCTAGCAAAAATTATAATTTAGGATAATTTTGTATGATATCACCGTCCGATACATGAAAGAATACAAAATACAACGTCCACCCATGTATACGACTCTAACAATGGAAATCTGTCTGACCAAAAGTTTGAGAAGTGAATGGATGGTTGTGATAAGTTTCGTGACAGGTCCAAGATTCATATTCATCCCAAGTTTTCCACTTTTCGACAAGAAGGTTTTGTCCAGTATAAAGCATTGCGTTTGATCGTGGAGGAAATGAAGCATATAAGAAAGAAAATGGATCTGATCTGGGAATGTGACCTTTCTGGGAAACACGTCCACTTGGCCCTAGAGAAAGTGGAAGCCGTAGTAGTCTTTTGCCCAGAAGAAAGTTATGATTGGGTGACACTCTTCCGCTGTCCCTGCCATCATCCCTCCTCTGCCTCTGCACAAGTTTGTGTCAATATTCTCTGTGAGAAGTTTTTGAGAGTGAGACAAGTTATAAGTTATGACCCCAGATCAGACGACACTCCAGGGACTCCGCTACTCCGAATGATAAATGATCTCTTCAACTCCAGGCCTCTCGGCCAAGGCCCAGGCCAGCCAGGGCTAGTGTACGACGCGGAAATAGTACTGTAGCAGGGTTTCCAGCCTTATCTAGCGAGTCATATCCAGTAGGTACATATTAGAAATACATTTTGTACTCACTTATCTCGTTAAAATTGTATTCCTTCAACTTTGAATCAGACTTATATTATAGGCAATGTTGTTTTTGAATACCTTTCTTTAAACATTTAATTTGTTAGATACGCAGAACACAGGAGACTTTAATATCTGATTACAATGACCGATAACCTCACAGGATTACCATGAGCGTTGCGCGTTCATGTCGTTTCTCTACATCAAAACCTGTTGTAACGTAATTTACTGATTTAAGTTAAGTCTAGTAAAATATTTTGACTAGTATTGAGTCGCGCATGATATAAATGGCTACCTACTCACATTCTCACACCTTTGCTTCTATTTTCTGATTGTTTACTTCTTTTTGGCTTTACTACGTACAAGTCACTTCCTCGCTCTATTAGCTAATTAGATGTGAGATTTGCATTAGTTCTATTTAATTTAATATTCGTACCGTAAGCCCAAATTATAATCATAATAATAATTATAATCTTCTAATTAACTTATTTTCAAAGCCTTCGTGGTTATTTTTTTATACTTCATAGTTGCGGAAATATCAACTGAACAAGACAGTGGGTTCGACAGTATAATAATGCATTTTATCATTTTTGCGTTTGGAGGTAAAGTAAATAAGCTTAATTTTATTTAACGTAAAACCAATGTAATACTACAATCAACCGAGCTTAACCTTGCAGACCGGAAACGTCGACCAGGATGCTAATACAATTTCGGCTTCTGACTGGTTTCTGTAGTTCCATGGTGCTGCATTTGCTTTGATCGTGGCCATTTTGAGGTTGAGAAAAAGCCTATAAAGTTCTCGATGCTTGGCTTCTGACCTGGCGGCGGAAGTACTATGAGAGTCTGAACTGTCTCAATTTAGCTGAGCGTGTATTGTAGTTGGGTTGGGTTGGGTGGTGTAATAGGATTCCTAAAAAGACACATGTAATGGGCAGAGGAGAAGAGAATATAATAGAATGGCACTTGGCGTTTTCCCTTTTCTCTTCTCTCTCCTCCGCACACACTTTCGTTAAAGGGTACAAAATCCTGTGGGAAATTTTCTCTTGGAATTGAGAAGATTCCTTCCCAAATAACTTTTACTTGGCGTTGGTTCTACCTTTCAACCTCTGTAGAACCGCATTTTACAAGGCTTTTCTCCTTGTACATGTATGTACACATACGGCTTGGATGCCACTGCTATTGCAAAACATTCTGTGAAAGTTAGACTTCAGCTTTCATTTGCTCTTTCATTCGTTCCTGGTCGGTTCTGTGATCTGTGATGTGACCCACGTAAATATCAACCTCCAAACCTAGTATACCCGCTCATAAATTCTTGTAACGGGTAAAATACAATAACTGGGTTCAGGGTACCTACAGAAGAATATACTTTTCGGAGAAAATTCTGTAAAAATCGTGAATTTGCCCTACTTGAAGAATGAGTAAATGTCGGGTGCACATTTGATTGTATGGGTGATCTCGATATCGCATAATTTCTTAATCTTACCTGAATCCTAACCAAACGAATAGCATATTTAAAACAGATTTAAATATGGAATGCACCGCGGACATATCCAGCAGACAACTCGATCCTTTTGGCTTACACCAACATGCAGTAATCACGATATTATATCATATTACACAAATAAATATGAATCTAATTTGAATTTGAAGGAATAGTATCTCTAACTGATAATAGTTGAATAAATACTGGGAAAGAGTGCTTGGCGTGCCCTGGTTTGGTTTGGGTTTGAGTATTGACAATGGGCACTTGCCCATGTTGAGAGATTAGACACGGATAATTATGTGGATGGGTGACCCGGGCACTGGGCCCTAATGGGATAGATGAAATGTAGACAATGTGTCCACGCGACACCTCACGTGCCGCCACAACGGGATCCAACACAATCCTTTTCCGGGCACGGACCGGAGCAATATATTGTACAAGGGCCATGGGAACGAGGGATGAGTTTCATTCTATTTGCATTGGAGCTCGATCCGGTAACTTACCCCCATTCGACTCGGCTGCGGCATAGTGCCCGCTTTTGTCATGGTTGGGCTTGGGAGTTGAGGTTTCCTGGTCGGCCCATCTCACATATTTCACGGGAATGAGAATTAATGAAAATTATTCAATCCGTTATGCTAAACCATCATTACTCGTTTATACGGACATAATTCAGTGCGTACCTACTATTGAGTCCGAACGGTTTCTTTTTGAGTAATTGAATTAAAATTAGAATTTTATACAAGTTAGATTGAAAGTTTGTTTGTACACATTACCGTACTGGTATACAATAAACAACAACATGCCAATGTTATTTTATACCATGCTGATTTTGCCGGATTGGAAATATTTAATCCAATTAAGGAATAAACCATAAACCATTGCTTGATAAATGATAAATCAATGCAATGTTCTAGACGTTTGGGTGTTTCTAGAATTTCTAAAAGACGGCTGCACGTATTAATCAAGCCGCTATAACCACGTTCAAAGAAGGTCAGGGCCATTGCTCACAATGCAGTCGTGCTAACTTTTGACTTTACGCCAATTTAATTAATAGGAATCTTAATAAGATGACTGGTATGTTAACCTGTTCAAGTATGTAGTTCAAAATTGCTATACAACTCTGGGATTGTATTGTTCAGATAATAACAGCAAATTAACTACAACATGACTTTGAATTTATAATTTATCGAGGAACGCACCGCATACTACTTATCTTGAACGACAGAGTTTTGAAGGCTCAGGGCCGCAAGAGCGTTGCGCCTTCAAAACTCTGTGTCTTGAACTTTATACTAATTTCAAATCAGAATATGCCTTAGAGAATTATGCATGGAAATACACATGTAACTGATATATAACACCTATCCGAACACAAAACTGAATCCAGATACAGAATAGATTTCCTGAGGCGTGAAAGTCTTATTTGGTATTTATTCAGTGCGAAAGAATCAATTTGAAGACGTGGAAGCCCTGGAATTGAGAGTTGCGAGGGATTGAAGTGATCTGGAGTCGAATAGATTTATATCTTCTTGTGTTTCCTAGGTCGACGGGTAGTTTGAGCCTCCTTGAAGAAAGGACTAGGGATGGGAACAAGATCGTGACCGAGATGAAGATGATGTTTGTGTGTAAGTTCAGACTGTAGTACAGATAGCTAGTAACTCCTAGTTCTCACTTCATTCGCCCATTTCTCTTTCTCCGTGCTCTGCATGGGGTGAAGAAGGAGCATTGTATCAAAGCTCAGGAGAGAAGTGTAGATTGAGGATTCGATTTAAAGAGATGGAACTTTACTACGTGGAATCCTCATATTGTTCACTTAAGGCAGCTTTGGACAACCTTAGCATTTCACGCCTTGCCCTCTCCGCCTTCCGTCTCCAGAGGAATCTTCTTTTTGCCCAGGAAGCACGTGGAAGGGCAGAGACAGGAAATGTACGACATTACCACCAAACATACATTCTTTCCAATGGCTTTGCCGAAAGCTCAACTCAATTTATTTCCCTTAGCTTAACTTACGGCTACGGAGTCGGAATGCTACGTAGTTTCTAAGTTAGGTTATTCGTGATAAGAGAAAGTAACAAATTTTCTGCTTTTTAGATTCCATCCCGTTGTAATAATTTCCAGAGTGGTAAGCTAATATCCCA
>JAQFYT010000842.1:0-20470 GCA_034694925.1 Ceratophysella denticulata
GCGGCCGTTTAGGAAAACCTAACCTAACCAAATACAATCAAACTCACCACAAAAAAATATTGACCTCAGCAAGAATCAAACCCGTGCCAAAAAAATCACTCAAGCACCACTGTAGCCAGTAGGCTGCAGAGCCAACTTGAAGTGCGAGAGAGTTTATCCCCTACTTATGCTTTGCTCGATCTGGTTGGTGAGGTTCTGATCGCTTATACCAGAAAATATAGGCAAATCAACTAAGTCGCTTGGTACTTCTCGAGCAACTGAAGCTACTTAAGATGAAACAGGAGCGTCTTCTCACCCATGTGCAAATAATTCCAGGTTTTTTTTGTTTTTTTTAAAGAAATTTGACTACCCACAAGTGGGATTTATGCCAATTCTTTGAGAATGCTACACCGTCACATGCCATTTGGACTAGAAATGGGACACTCTAGCAGGAAGAGGGAAACCGTTGGAAAAACCCTCTCCTTAGTGCTGATAGGTGTAGCAAACTCTCGTTATCGTTATCGTGTGCGTTATACTTTATTTCACCTTATATAGACTGCCATAACTCATATCATCAGGTACAGTGAATACACTGCCTCGCTGGGTTACGCCAGAAGTGAGCCCTCTTATGAGACTTACAGCTCAAAGGTTATGACTAAATGCCCATTAAAATGAGCTCAGGATAATTTGATTATGATAATGAAGTTAACATACTCAAATCACCGAATGTTCGTTAAAGCTTTACGGCAAAGTTACTTCCGGGAGGGATGAATCAATAGCATCCAAACGTGAACGGGCATTAAGGATTGAAAACTCATACACTCAACCACGACTGCTCCCCAAACGACGGTTTCCTGAACAATGATCTCGAATAATTGATTCTGAATTTATGCTTTATTTCCTATTCAAAGTTCCAGCAAAGAGATTTGTAAATTGTACTTGTATTACTATTTGTACTGATACAGCTGTATAAATTATTTTAGTCATTTCTGAACAATAATTCTGCAATTTGATCCCGTTTCTGTTGTCCCAAACCGCGAAGTCGTGACTTCCTCAGTGTGGGTGGTACTTCTTCATCGTCGTGTCTTTCGTCATTTCCATGAACCTTCGCTCTTCTAAATTATTCCATATTCGGCTGTCGTGAACTGAGCCAGGCCAGTTGGCATCAACACTAGTAAACCACTCCCGAGCATTACAGGTTGCCTGAACGTTTGCACTAGCTACCATATTTCGGTTTATGTAGTCATCACCTTGAGTTTTTCGTCCGGGCTTGTTGATTTTCACGTGGACACAGTCTAGGGCTCCGATACAGGTCGTTATTGTAAACTTTGACCGCCATTGGTCCTTTGCCAGCAGTATTTCCATGGCCGTGCTAGGAAACTTTATCCATATCGGAGCTTTGGCAACGATTTTCCGCATAGCCTAGTAAAATGTATTGGTGCTGATTAATCGTATTATTAAGGTAATTATTACCGATAATATATACCAATAATGCCCGGTATACACACATGTAAAACGGTATATGCGGTAATTTCCATTACCGGGGATCGATTTGCGTTAGCGTTAGCCTAAGTTGGAGCTTTAGCATATCAAAATCTAACGAAATTCAACTGACTACGACATTTACTAACGTGAGTAACCTGGGAAGTTAGATCACGATAACCAAATCTTTAACACAATCTGTAAAATATATGTGATAAAAATAACTAAGATCAGTATTACCTTTCTAACAGTTTTTGACACTGTTGTTTGGTCAGTTCCAATATCTTAGGCTACCCCTACTTGAAATCCCGGATCCGCCATGTACCTCAAAAAAACTTGCATTTGAGCCTTCACAGTTAGGGCTCCGCCTCGGTTTATTCTGCAGCCTTGGTGTTGTTTTCCAGAAAATGGTTAGCAATCCATTCAACGTTAAATTCGTCGAACCTAAACAGTGACCTGTAGTCGTCTTCCCGTATTTGTGCTCTTGGTCGATACGATTTTGTCTTATGCGGCACTTTAACACGCATAAACATAGCCATCTTAACTTAAATCTATAAAAATCCGTGTATATTAGTGTATTAGGTGCAAGAAGGAAAAGGTGTAAGCTCCTCTGAGAGCAGCTTAACTTTTTTAGGGAATTCCTTAACATTTAAAGTATTCGCTCCACTTTTATTCATACAAATTTCAGGAATTGCTTTAGAGATAGGCAAATTCTTGAACATTTTAAGCAGCTGACTTTTCGGAACTGAAAAGCTTGAAGGAAATGCTTTAGACAACGTTTTTAACAATATAGGAACAAGGAATTCCTTAAAAAGTCGAGGAAAAGCAACTACTTCGGCTTTATTCATACCACTCAATGTTTCTTCCCAATTAGCTTGTTTTTCGAATGTTTTCTCATGTTTAAAATTTTTTTAGATTGTCAATTTTTCAATTTAAAATAAAAAGTAGCCAGATGGGCACTGACGTTTTTTGACCTAAATGTGATATATGGTTGGGTTTAAAGTGGCTACATTTTTTGAAAAGTTGACAACGGGCCAGGTGCCACAGGGACCGACTACCACCTTTGCCTGTACTGTTCGTAGCGAGAAGTAACCTAGTACCTGTTATCTCATTCTCAAACTTTCCACTTATCTCGTTTACATAAAGATTATCTAAAAGTTTTGACATGTTTCGAAAGTCTGGCATATTATTTAAATGTCTGGAAAATATAATTAAAAGTCTGGCAAAAATTAAGATCTGGCAATACTTTTCTTATCAAATCTGGCATAAAATTTCTGGCAAAACCTTCGATTTTTCTGGCAAGTATTGATATAAATTCTGGCGCTTTATTATAAAGCCCAATTAAAACATAAACGCAAATCCTAATTTGAATACAAATAATGTTAAGAATGTTTTTACAAATCTAATAAAATAAGGAGGTTCAAACATATGAAGCGAACGTTTAATTTATCAGACCCAATAAGTTATCAATAAAATTGGCACCTGTATAAATTGTATAATAATGTGCGAAATAATGAAAACATAATACACAACATAGTTCCAGGTCTAGTTCTACTTTTCGATGTAGTATCTCTCCTATCGTTAGGTATTAAATTCAGCTTTCCTATACCACCTAATCAGAAAAAATTAAAATTTCATTTTGAATAATGAATGCGTAAAATAGGTGGGAGGTGTTTCTTTGCTAATAATAGTCAACAACAAGACGAAGAGTTTTTGTGGAATTCTAACGCGTATTTGCATTGGATTGTCAAAGGCCAACTCTGCTCATTGCACCTGGACAATTGGAGCGGAGAGAATGGAAATTTCACTTTTATGTTCCGCATTCCTAAATACATATTCTACATACATGTACGAATGTCACATCATAAGTGGAAGAGTAAATAAATCACTGTGGATACATTTAAAGCAGTTAATTCTAATTTTTGTAATTAAAATCTAATTAGGGCTGGACTGGAATGCAATGTCTGCTTCTAATTTCTTTTTTTAACCTTTAATGCAAATCACACAATATTCTGGGGTCAAATGCTGCTACAGAAGCGGAGCAAAGAGCCCACGCGTGTACCCAGTCTTGTTCATTCTACCATTGGCTCAAGTTGAGTCAAAGACTAAGTCATAGCTGGCTATTGTTAAATAAATACATACCTTTGAAACTCTAAAACTTGTCCACTGCCTATTACTGCCATATTCAACTGGCTTAGCTCAAGGTTTAGAATGAGTACGACGCGTTATATCATAGCCCAGCACGGGAGTTTGGTAGCGGTCATATTAGGCAGACAGCCACAAAGAATAGAGATGTAGTGTACGTCTCACCAAGCCAGCTGCCCAGTGAGAGGCTACGAGAGAAATTCAGGCAGTGCAGTCTGTGTGGGTAAATCTCATATATGAGATCCAGCCCCACCAGAACTCCTACCAAGCAAGTCAGACAGGCCAGAGTTGGTTGCATTCTCTTTACACACACAACGAAAGCATCTAGGGTTTCTAACCCAACCGAGTGTTGCGAGCGCAGCCAGTTCTGCCTAGGTCATTCCAATCTCACTGGACACGGCGCAAACAGTTTGCATTCTTAGAAAGCTATTAGGATGAAGAAGATAAGGCTTTCTCCAAAGCACGAGAAATTGTCGAATTATCTCTTGACTCCTTTTATGTTATGCTACTACTTTCTTGGTGTACCTTAAGAAAGCTAACAAGTCCAAAAAAACACAGAACACGAAACGACGCAAAAGAATAATAAGAAATCTCAATTATAAAAAGCAGAAAACGCAAAAATAAATTTTAAATGCAATTCTGAGGTGTACCTTTTTTACACTGGACGAAATTTAAAAATTGCATGCATTCATAACAATTATATATCACGTTAGTGTACCCTTAGTAGGGCGAACACCAACGTTACGTACTTTGACCTCGTACTAAAAATCCATAATATTTCTACGATTTTTTTTTAATTTGAGGAATTGATCTTACCGTTACTTTTATTTCAAAGATCAGCCAATCCTGTGGACACTGAATCCAGCTAGCATCATCTTCAGCGTTTATTTGCCAATAGACATCTTTAGCGATCGTGACATATTGACGACATTGTCTACATGATTCGCCAATCTCTGGAAGAGGTTCGTCTTCAGTTTCTGAAAAATATACGATAAATAATAATACATTTTTTTTTCATTTTTTACAACGATTTATTTACGCTTCCACGTACTAAATGTTAATACAAAGTATGTATCATTTTATGTAGTATATTTCGTTAAATTTTGTAAACGTGGGAATAGTTGCCATTACGCTGGACGCATTACCGCGCTGTATAGCTATTCCAATGCGCTGAATAAGGTCTTGATCTGTTTTTGCCAGTGCACTTGTGAATTCGTTTTCCCAACTCATTCACCAGCTTTAGGTCAGATTCTCCGAAAGGTCCCAGTGTTTCCACGGCAAATGGACAGAATTGGTACATCATGGGGATTCCATTAAGATACTTGTTGAATTTTCTGGTCTCTGCTAAGGCAGCCGCTGAGCCTGCTGATCGGGATGATGCTTTCACGTAAGTCTTCGTCAGTGTGTCCGTACATGTCGCATCCCACAGTAAGTATTTGCCTCTTAACTACGGAACCAATGACAGGCCATCGGGTGTCTTCCCATCTTGTCAATAAAAGTCCAATGGCTCCAGCTGGGAAGCGATGTTGACTGAAGCTAGTCCCCGCTAGACTGTCTCGTTAATGGCAGCGTGTCGGGGAATTCTGCCTGCGTTCTTCATGCAGCTCAGGCCATGGGTACCGAAATCGTTCATTGGAGCTTTGCAGCGGCACTTGTGAGGCTGGCAAAAAGGTAATCCCAGACGAAGACACACGGCGATTCTAACAGTGCTGTGATCCATTCAGGGTGTCCAGATTTGGCTCGGGAGGGCACTGAAGCAGGCACCAGACTCTGGTCTCATTGTGGCTCGAATTCTCGCCTGAGCCTCTGGGGTTACCGGTGCCTCCAAGACGGCCGATGATTGGGAGTTCAGGACAGGTAGATCCCAGATGCGCTGTTCGTTGGAAAGGGGTTTCCTCCTATTCAATGGTGATCTGGTACCACTTGGAAAGGGCCTTAATCCGGAGTGGGTCGGGGTCTACCGAAAAACTAGTCAGCAGAGCAGATACCAGTTCTGAAGTAGCCGCAGTGAATGCCTGGACGACTGGAACTGAGAGACTGATAGCAATTCGGATGCCGATTTCGACCCGGGAGACGGGTAATGAGGCTAGTAGCCAGGGTGTGTCGTCGAGGGAGATGTTTAATGTTGATTCTAACCCTTTCCTTACGATGTCATCAAACTTCTCCAGAAGGTTGGGTGTCTTGAATGTGGGGGCACTTCTCAGGGAATATACTAGCTTGGGTATGGCAAGGCAGTTCTTCAGCAGGACCAGTGCCATAAGGGCTGAATTGATGACAGGCGTTCTACCAGGCGTGAGGCCGTAGTGCTTTTGCCTTCGAGGACCGGAAGGAGTGCTTCACTTGTGATTAGTGCGCCAAGAAGGTGACACTCATGAGGGCTTAGGAACTTCAATCCTTGTAAAAGTTTTGTTATGCTCTCGATAGACTGATGGACTGTGTCGTCCATGACGATGATCTCACATTTCTTCGGGTTGAGCTCCATACCGACTTCTGCAGATCCTCCAGTGACTGCTTTCAGGTCTTCGAGGACGGAGTTAGATGGACCTCCCAGCCCGCTATCGTCAAGGTACCAAGCGTTATAGTGGGATTGCAGGCGGCTTACCATGGGATGAATGTCCAAGCAGAAATTGGCTGGCCATTTCTTATTAAGGGCCACCAGTGAAGCACCGAAAACTACCGGGCAGACCTCCTGAGGCACCAAACCCGCCATTGTTATGTTGAAGATTTCTGCGTGCGTCTGAACCAACATTGTGCCGGCTTGACCCGTTTTCTTCGTCGTTAGGTCCTTCAGGTGATCCGAGCGGAGCCCATCTGGTCCGGTGGCAGTCTTTGGGGAATCTTCGGATCATTCTTGCCACTTCTTGTGATGTTGTCGTAAAGCATGGAGTGTCAGGAATTTCAGGAACGACCAGGGGCTCGGACGCACGCAATTACTTCAGGCGGAGTGCAACGAAAGTATCAGGTTTGAACGGGGCCAAATGTTCCGATGACGATAGGATTCTGATTGCCCCGCGAATGTTGCCGTTTGCAATCTTGCTCTCAACTAACGTCGCATAGCGGGATTCCGTATCTTTAGCACGACGTAATTGAGTGTCTTCTGTACTGTCTTAGGAAGTTTTGCGTGTCTTTGCTTTTTGGCCGGATTGTCGATTGCACCAGTTGTCGAGCTTGCACTTTATGTGAAAGGTCAGGCTCTGTGCTGAACTGGTCCCGCGTTTGTGGTTGGGACTGGTTGTAACAAGAACATTGTGTGGAAAGGTTAGACCCCTAGTCCATGCCGCAATCCTCGATTCTGACTGATTTGGGGATCCTGAGCAAGACACGTGAGGTTTTCCGCAATTTTAGTAGCTCTTACTTCAGAGAGGCTGGTTCTGGGGCGGCTGGAGCTGGAAGTTGGCTGACAAAATCTCTGACCTTGTGTAATCTGGCATAATATATTTTCAATCCGTTTTCTGTGTCGTAACGGCGCTCGCACACTCCACAAGAAACGGTTTTGGCTGGCTCATTTTCCGTCTTCCTCCATATGCGCAAACCAACACAACTAACTACAGTGGTTAAATTATTCCGAGTACTACAACAAATTTACAAATTATTTTAAAACAATAGGCAAATTGCCACGTCGACTGCCAAGTAAAAGTCTATTAAGTTAAAATGCACCGAGATAATAGTCGATTAGTGATTGTGATTGATGAGCTTCCTAACCACAACCTTTCTGGTCGAAGGCTCGACACAGACCTATTTTATTAAATCTGGTATATAATAATCGATATATAATATTGCATATAAATATGTAAATATACACAATAACAATAGGAAAAGTAGAACACTCTCTGTCTCTCCCTCTGTCTGTCTATCTCTATTGAAATAAATGACCAACTTAACTCAGTGGGTTCACGTACAGGACTGATTTATTAAGCATATTACATTGGCATTTATAAGATTAAAATTGGTAGTCCACCTAGGTAGTCAAAAACATTACATTATGAATCATACAGTACATACATATGGAATTCTTACGAAGTATATTCATAGTAACTTAATACATGAAGAGCCAAGTCATCTCTACAACAGCTTACCTATAACAATAACAATACTACATGACACACATATGCTAATCTACTAAAGCTTGTTAATGTTAACGTCTAACTGCTTATTTTCAACAATCTCTCTGTCCATGTAACAGCGAAGTCTCTAACTGAATCAAAGCTACGTAACATAAACTAGTACTTATAAACAGTGAACGGAACAAAATAGATTATACAGGAATTAAAAACGTGTAATTGGATTTAAAGAGCACATGGGGATAAGGATCTGTAAAAAGATCATCCTGAATAGCCAGAATGTTCTTGCAAACTCAGAAGTCGTATACTCGTCATAAACTAACTTTTCAAGCGTTCGAAAGACGCAAGGTGACAGCATCTGGTGCACATTATTTGTTGCAAGCAGATTTAGTTTTTTTTAAACACAGCCGCCATAATAAAAGCAAGAAATACATTTTACAGCTATAGACGTATTTAGTAATAAGGAATTTGATGTGCCTGTAAAAAAACCTGCCTTACGGCAAGTCGGGACCAGAAGGCTACTGGGATATTACATGACTAGAATATGGCATAAACATCTTCGAACATGTAGCTCACCTCTACTTACATAATTAGAGCCTTTAATGAAACAATGTCTCGCATCAAACAATACTATCATATCCTATATTCATCTTTAAACATGTAGCTCATCTCGACAAGCCTAATCAGAGCATTTAATGAAACAAAGCACCGCTTCAAACTAGACATAATACGTAACTCCTCCAAACAACTACATTATCTCTAGTTATTTAAACGAGAGCCATCTTTACGAATTAAAATCGATTCTAGTTCTGTATTAACGGAGTCGTATACATCTTATATTAAGCAATGCTCGTTCCTTAATCATATCATCCACATTTGTAGGAATTCCCCTCGTTTCTAGTGTCATATTCATATAGTGGTATTTATCCTATCTTAAGCAATGCTCACTTTTTAATCATAGGCGGACGACACGGGGCAATCCAGGAGAACTTCTTGTCTACTAAATTAATGTTCCTTAATCATTTTATGCAAATGGTTTACAGTAATCCTCGTTTCTAGTGTGTTAAATAAGAAGGTCTACTGGGATGCCCATGTCCGTAAACCCGCTAGAGAATCGTATTGGTGATACAAATAGAAGCACATGGAAGCAGATAATATTCCCAACGTATCTATCAATTCTCAAGAATGTTAGCTTTAGATAGTCTATATAAGCCGATTTGAAAATCATGTTAGTGCTCCGAAATGAAGCACGAAGAAGCCGATAAAAGTCTAGGAAATATTCAATGTTCTATAGTGCCAAACTCTACTCAATGTCATATTCCCAGTAGCCTTCTGGTCCCAAGGTGCCGTAAGGCAGGTTTTTAGACCAGAAGGTCTACTGGGATGCCCCTGTCTGTCTGCCTGTACGTAGCGGAAATGTATGTAAATAGGTGAAAACTCGCAGCAATGTAAACACGTTAAAACAGACTTTATCAAACACAGCAGCGCTTCAAACAACTCTACTTATACTATGTAGAGTTCATGAATAAACTACTGCATAAACTACACTCTGACGCCGTCATGTATTCATCACAGCCGGACATAATAGCGGACCATTATCGAATACAATTACAGGAAATCGAATATTCTGATGTCTGTGATTACCAAATGCTAACGCACAACCCACCTTGGTATTTATCCATACCAATCATTGAAACATCGTCTGAACCATCACTGCAAGATTTAGTTCAAAGCTATTTCCATCCAACTACAACGGATTTGAAGACATGCTACCAATGTTCCACAAGACATACACTTCAACAGCGTATATCGTTTCAACGAGAACCGGAAACCATGATTATTCAACTCGGCCGATTCCTAGAATCTGGGGAAAAGTCAACTACATTTATTCAGATACCCAGAAACTTTGAAATCGATGTGAATAACCACTTGTACACCTACAATCTCAACTCAATAGTTCATCACCATGGATCAGCCGGAGCAGGTCATTACACTACCGCACTGTTGCATTCAGATGGATGGAGAATTTACGATGATTGCAATGTCTATGATACCGAAGATTCTCAAGTCCTAACTAATACGGCTTACGTCCTAATCTACAACTTGACGACTAAGCAAAAGACTCCTACATCATCATAAAGCCAAATTGCCATATGAAGGTTGGAGGAAACGGAGGAGGAGGCCCAATTGCCAATGATGATATCATGCTCCTGAGGACATCTGGGAAGGAGTCCACCGTCGTTATATAAACCCCAGATGGAAGGACATGACTGAGGCCAGCGGCGAGGATATTCTTATCCGTTCAAGACTCAATCGGGGTAATGTGTCACAATTAGTTACATGTTGTTTGGATTACATGAAAACATGTAAAAACATCAATGATTTTTAAATTATAATATTTGTAGGTATGCAACTTTACAACAGATGAACTGATGGTAATGAAGGATTTCTAGTGGGAGTTTGCACCTGGTTAATCTGGACTATCATTACAAAATGGAGGACCCCTGGCGGGAGTATGCACGTAGTTAATCTGGCTCATCACCAAAAAATGATAGAATCCATGGTTTCTGGTATCAGGTTCAATAAATTTATCGGTCCTTTAAACCCCAAAAACTTAAACCTGTTAGGCTTGGAAGGTTTGGTATTATAAAAGGTACGTACGACTGGGGGTTTAAAACCGGCCGGGTTCAAGTTGAAATTTTATAAACGTATCCCCCTGACAAGGGTACAGTCCTAGAATTATTATTTTAACAATAATTCTACGATACTAGTAGGAATCGGGATGCTTGGACCCAAAATTAGGTTAGGGTAATAGGATTACGCATTAAGTTATCATGCGTAATTATACAGGGGGACTGGAAGTTCATTAAAACCCTGTCAAAATTCACCAATCCGGATAACACATGGTATTAAATTTTAAAGGTTCTTTATTTTCTTTGTATACCTAATTTAAAATAACCCTTGTCATTAGCTTGAATCTAATTGCAATTTTGTAATTCTAAATTATTTTATTAACGCAGGCTCTGTCATGAAGCCAATGGAAATACATGTGTTGTGGATTGTAAGTTTTGGAGTGACCATACCGAGGAGTGAATGTGTGCGGTGTGAAGAGACGGAGCAAGAGTACACTTTCTTCAGTTCCTTCAGTCAACCATTGCATTGCGTTCTCGTTCATCAGAAAGCAGCCGGTAAACACGGTAAGGTTACCACTGGACTACCGATTTTGTAAGGTCATTACCTAGCTTGAATCTAAAGAAGGTACTAGACTTTGACACGTCATATGTCATAATGTACAATTTAATGTCATTATGTTATCTATATTTTGTCATTTTCCACTTGCTTAGTGGTTAGTATCAAATCTTAGTTGTTTGAAAAAAAGTAACTTAAACTCGAGAAATTAACCTCTTGGCCCACGGCAGTTTTTATGGTGTTAGTGGCAGAACGAGGAATCTCATCATAGTTTTATTGTCTTGAAACTACAGCAAAATTAAATGACTTTCGAACCCTCTTGTGAATTTTGAAATTCAAACAGGAGCATGTGGCCTTAAGCCCTGTTTATGTGTACTTTTAAGTTCAGAATTAATCCTTAATATTACTTATTATTTATATTTCGTGTTCTTTTCAGGTCGGAGTTGAAACCAAACAGCCTATATCCGGTATTAGGAGGTGCGTCAGGATACAACACTTCAAGAACGGAAAGAATATCACAGCTTTCGTTCCCCGGGACGGTTGTCTACATTGAGAACGACGAGGTGTTGGTTGCTAGTTTCGAACGTAAAGGTCACGCCGTCGGTGATATTCCCGGAGTCCGATTCAACGTCGTAAATGTTGCCAACGTTTCCCTTTTGGCTTTGTACAAGGAAGAGTAAGAACAACCGCGGTCATAATCTTACTATGTAATACATTGTAGTTTCAGTGTTTTTGTTCTGGTCAATGAAATAAATCACACTTGTACGACCATAAACTACTGAATTTGAACACGTTAGCGAAGGTTTATCATACAAATAAAGAAGTGTAATTAATTCTGCATTCAGAATTGTAAGGAATTTTACATCCAATGCGAACGTGTTCTAAGTATTCATACAATGTATTACCAACATCTATAAAACAAACAGTCGGGGACGGCTGGTGCCGCCAGCAAAAAACCTCAAAAGCCAATCTGAATAAATGTCTTAAACACCCACAATAACATTAAAGTTCCCATCTCAATTTTCATTGAGCTGCGGCTATGTCAAAGAATCCCCAATTAATTTATTTATTTATAAAACAAACAATCCAGTTTTGGCAGGGTTTTATTTTCGACTAAGCTACATTGGTGTTAATTCTGCTAATCTTACCACCCATGTCTATTGTAATAACTGTTTTAGCAATGATGTTGGACCATCGGTCCAATCTGAAGTAAGCTCCAAAACTGTCAATAAAGAGACACTCGAAAACACCACTCAAAAGTAATTCAGACACCAGTGGAACGAAGTTCTTTTTAATGTCATGTTCTCCAAAGCTAGACTAATTCATTAATATATATCCTATATATATGGTTCTCCGTTTCTTAACCAGTTAATCACTAAGTAAGCATCCAATTACTATAAAAAACAGTGGTATATATATTGTCTAAGTTCTATTGCAATTGCTCGTCCACTAGACACAAAACTGAAATTCTAATTAACCACGTTGCTCCCGTGTTAAGGTCACCACGGAGGCTACACAGTAACAAATGTTCCGTGCCAAATTAGGATGTACTTGTAAATAGCTAATATTCTAAATTCCCATTATGCAAAAGTCTAGTCACTGTTATATTCCCAATAACCTTCTGGTCCCAAGGTGCCGTAAGGCAGGTTTTTATAAGATGTAATAGTATTGTTTGAAGCAAGACATTGTTTCAAAAAATGCTTCGATTATGTAAGTAGAGATGAGCTACATGTTTAAAGCAGTTTATGGGATGTAATTGTATTATTGGAAACGGTGCTTTGTTTCTTTAATGACCCTGCTTAGGTAATTAGATATGAACTAGATATTCGATGATGTTTATGGGACGGAATAGTCTTATTTGAAGCGCTGCTTTGTTTGATAAAGTTTGTTTTAACGTGTTTACATTGCTGCGAGTTTTAACCTATTTACATACATTTTCGCTACGGACGGAGAGAAAGACAGGGGCATCCCAGTAGACCTTCTGGTCTAAAAGTTCTCCTGGGATGCCCCGCTCTGATTGAGAAGCGAACATTGCTTAAGATAGGATGAATACCACCATAAGAATATAACACTAGAAACGACGATAAATCTTACAAATGTGGTTGATATGATTAAGTAATGAGAATTGCTTAATATAGAATGTATATGACTTCGTTTATACAGAACTAGAAGCGATTTTAATTCTTAAAGATGTCTCCCGTTTAAGTAACTAGAGATAATGTAGTTGTTTAGAGGAGTTTGTGATACGTAGTAGTCTAGTTTGAAGCGGTGCTTTGTTTCTTTAAAGGCTCTAATTAGGCTCGTCGAGATGAGCTACATGTTTAAAGATGTTTACGGGATGTAATAGTATTGTTTGAAGCAAGACATTGTTTCATTAAAGGCTCGGATTATGTAAGTAGATGAGCTATATGTTCAAAGATGTTTATAAGATGCAATAGTATTGTTTGAAGCAAGACATTGTTTCGATAAATGCTTCGATTATGTAAGTAGAGATGAGCTACATGTTTAAAGCAGTTTATGGGATGTAATTGTATTATTTGAAACGGTGCTTTGTTTCTTTAATGACCCTGCTTAGGTAATTAGATATGAACTAGATATTCGAAGATGTTTATGGGACGGAATAGTCTTATTTGAAGCGCTGCTTTGTTTGATAAAGTTTGTTTTAACGTGTTTACATTGCTTCAAGTTTTAACCTATTTACATACATTTCCGCTACGGACGGACAGACAGACAGGGGCATCCCAGTTGACCTTCTGGTCTAAAAGTTCTACTGGAATGACCCACGTCGTCATTCCAGTAGGGTCATTAAAGAAACAAAAAACACCGTTTCAAATAATACAATTACATCCAATAAACTGCTTTAAACATGAAGCTCATCTCTGCTTACATAATCAGAGCATTTATTGAAACAAAACACCGATTCAAACAATACAATTACATCCCATAAACATCATTAAACATGTAGCACGTCTCGATTTACATATTCGAAGCCTTCAATGAAACAAAGTCCCGCTTCAGACAATACTATTACAGACAATCAACATGTGTCTTTAAACACACACAGTCGCGCTTCATAAAAGGTGGATATTTTAAAGCAGATAATATCCTAGAGGTTGAAAAATCTTTAGAAATGTAAATTCCTATAATGCCAAATGTAATGAAGAACTCACATAAGGCTAAATGCCAAATGTAATGAAGAAGTCAAATAATGACAGACTCTAGTGAATGTAATATTCCTATTAGCCTTCTGGTCCTGAGGTGCCGTAAGGCAGGTTTTTTTACAACGCTTTTGACCTACTGAAAAGGTTACAATTTTGCTAGTGACTTCAATCCTATCAAGTGTTTTTGCCCACAGGGGTACTCTTATTAGCATCATGGAATTCCCACTGAGTTCTGAAAACACATGCCTGGTGCGGGGTCGCTCCGCTCCCCTGGCTACACATAGAGGGGACAGCTGATTGTTACTTTGTTTATTGGTAGGAAAAGCGGAGATCTTCCAGCCTTCTCGCCAAAGATTCAAACAGTGGATCCACGCGAGTGCTGCAATGCCACTGTCAACCGTCAGCTGTATCTTTGTTGTGCTCATTTGTAATTTCAAATTTTCATTGTGCTTTCGTCCGTCAGTCCATTTTCTTCGGGCAATGACGGCCGCGTGCTAAAACGTATCTTGTGATTGTATCTAATCACTAGGAATCCTTCCACAGAGAAAGACCTCCGAAAATTGGAATTTTCAAGAGCTTATTTTGTTCAATTTACATGTATTTGTGTTATAGTTTGTCCAAAGAATTTTTTGTAATGTGTTTTGTTCTTCTATTAGCTCTGGTTTAGCAAAATAAACGCGAAAATGGACTTTTAGATTTTATTAATTTCGAATTAATAGGTTGCCACGACAATTTGTGAGAGCAATAGGACGGGAAAGGATGTGTTCCCTCAATGTGTGGTGACCACCGACCCATTCACTAATATAACCCATTCAGAGTTGGCTGGCCTGTCTTGCCGCTCTTCTTTCTGCTGCCACTCCTTCTCTCTACTGCGACGCCGTACACTCGAATAGCCATTTAGCCGGAGCTGGGCCAGATAGGGGCCAATTCCGGCGAATCGTTCTCCGGCTATGGAATACTCCCCAGACATTTACCGATTCAGGGCCATTGCAGCAAATCATACATGCGCCGAAACTCCTGTGCAGAGCTTTGCCGCACCAATTCCTGAACCGGGTCAGAGCATTTAACCGTACAAATGCCAGGCCAGAACGAACCTCAGTTGCTCTTGGTTCTGGATTTATACATGGACTTTCAGTGCCTGACACTAGTAAATTACAAGTCACATGTATTTGCGCGCCACAAGCACAACAACAAAGAATCCTGCATATGGTTATGACTAGAGTACGCGGCTGGTGCACGGGATGTTTCACACAATACAGCATCCGAGAGGTCCGCCGTGCGGCAAAGTAGTGAAAATGATACCTAGATAGATGCTGTTTTACAGTCTCGTCTATACAATAGGAACCAGTCAGTCTCCTACGGTGAGGGCAATTCTATGTTACAGAAAAGTCCCTACATAGCCTTCAAGGATTCGAATTCTGGGAGTCCCTCACATACGAGAACCTGCTCTACCACCTGAGGTACCGGGGCTTGGGTAGCCCGTCTATACACCTTCGTTCTGTTCTGCGGGAAGACTCCTGGAACGTAGATGAACAACGTCGTGGTGTATCTAATGACAAATTTGGGTTACTGAAACTGAAAACGGCCCTTATTGGGCGTTTAGTCAACTTCTCCGTACAAAAGGAATTGACAAAACCCAAGCTCTAAATGTTACTGAATAAGTTTTTAAGATGAAACATATGCTCTTAGTTGTAAATAAAAATTGAGATTATATTGGAATCTAGCTATTATAAAGACAGAAATTTATAGTCGTTGTGTTACTAGTCCGTTGCTCTTGTTTAAATTTAAGAAACGTAATAAATTAACTTAACACTTACCGGTTTTTGCTCCTTTCTTTTTATCAAGTGCAACCGCATCTGGTACAAACTCCCTACCATCTTCGTCTCTAGAAGGCCGTACCTGAATAATTGAATATATACATATTATAATTTATAACGATTTCGCTGCTTGATGTGTTCAACATAATTCACCAACCGTTAGCCCTGCAATGAATTCTACATATAGCAGAGCTAATATAAATATATTCCCCAGATACATGATGCGATATTTATAAAGTTTACAACATAACTGAAGATTAAGACTTGAAGAAAATTATGAAAACTCTCATCAAGATAGTCTGCAAGATAGCCTGCAACATAGCCTGCAACATAGCGTATCGCAATCTGCAAGATAGCGTATTGTCTGCCGGTCAGTTATTTCGACGCTAAAAACAAAAGCCAAGTTGACAGGTTACTTGAAGGGTTTATACATATGGTAAAACAAGTATATCGCTTTTGGTACTAGCTGAGTGCCACGATCCCAAGCCTAGTGTTACAGACAAATCTCAAAATATAACAACACCTCTATGCCTTGCCGCTCATCTGCGAATCATACAACCCAAGCTGTCGTAAGGCAGATTTGAGACCAGAAGGTCTAGTGTGATGTCCTTGTCCGTGTGTAGCGGCCATTTATATCTTTATTGAATTATTTTAATACTTCGAATTCAAAAACAATAAAACAGGTCTTCTGGGGGTGATAATGTCCGTCCGTCTGTCTGTCTATATGTCTGTCTGTTGGGGTTTTTACATCTTATTAGCCCCCAACTGGAAGCAAGAAGACGCATCTGTAAATGCCCTAAACGTGATGTGAAACTAAATATTGGAAACGAATTTTTTCTCAAAAACCTAGATATCCTTTACAACACTTAAGTTTATATAGAGAGTAACTCATTTACATCTAGGGTCCTTATAAATGCCTTCAAAAGTAATTTTGAAAGCACCGAGAAAAATCTTGGAAACGAATATTTTACTTTAAAAAGTAGGACTCCAAAACAACATTCGTGTTTATATGGAAAGTAACGTATTACCATCTAGATTCCTTATAAATGCCTTTTAAAGTAACTTTAGAAGTACTGAGGAAAAATCTTGGAAACGAGTATTTTACCCTGCGCCGCATGTGTATTCTTAAATAGGACAATGGTGTATTCTTATCTAGAATAAAGGTGTATTGTGTCTATTGTATGTGTATATGGAGGTGTATTGTGTCTATTGTTTTCATTGTGTGTGTGCCTATGGCATTGGAAGGGTGAGGGGGACGCTTGTGTTTTCATATGTATATGAGTCTAGCTTGAAGAGTCCATAACCATGTATCGTATCTACGTAGTTTATGTGGTGAATGCTGGTGTCGGGTGCAATATAACTGGAAGGTCAAATTCTATACGAGGTCTTTGATATGGTGCTCAACGCCAAATCAGGACGAACAATACCAAATGATCGCCGAATGCAAATTACGTCGTGGAATTAATAAAAGGAGGATTATGAGAAAGACAAAATTCAAGTGAGTTGTATTTACAATCCGATTTTTAAAAAATACATTTAAAAAAAATAAGGTGGTATCTTTGACATAGCCGCAGTTTAATCAATTGAGAAGGATTGGAACGTTAACTTTAACTGGGTTTCAGTAATCTCTTTCGGCAGGAGTAATCTCCTAATGACATTAGACTTTGAACTTCTCGGGATTTGGACTCACGCTAATTCCTTGGAATTTTGCTGCCCGCTATCCTGAGCTCAAGATCTATCATGTCAAACCTACTAGAGCTAACTGAGATTTTACTGCTCATGAGAACTAGCCATCATGTGGGAAAACCTTTGCTGCACATAACATATTACATTTACAGGCTCTCTCAGTTCACGGCATAATCACGAAGATACGTGCCGGCTTCAAGGAATATGTAAAGCGCGAGTTTTGCGGCGTGTGGAATAAAAACCCCCTAGGTGTAATAATCTGGAGCTGAGAGATTACTACAGCAGATTGTATTATTCAAGTGTTCATGCAGGAATTACACATTCCTGGTTTGTTGTGCTTACTTTACACCATACATTGCCCTGTAGTAACATTATCTTAAGCTCCGCACTTGTAGCAAGTTTTATGTACAAAAAATTAACCCATTCTTGGCTCTCTTCTGAGCCCAAGCTTTTTAGTTGAAGTTGGACTTCCACCTCGTCCGCTTCCTCTCAAACCCTGTCTTGTATTCTTTTATCCGACTCACACAGCCAAATTATAATCAATCCACAATTCGGCTCGATACAAAACATTCTACGGTCCACTGATTATTATACATAAAGAGTGCGCCACGATTATACGAATAAATGTTATCACAGATCATAACACTAGGCAGTAAGGATATCGGCGAGGATGGTTTCATATTCATCCAAACAAAGCGAAAGAATGGAGATTGAAGCTCTGCACACTACGCTAGGACTGCTGCCTTTTTAGTTAGTTTCATATGTACTTACTACAATACAATAGGTGATCAACTATTCTAACAATTTCATAGCCCGAACAAAGTAGTATAATTTAATTTATAAATCGTATTAGAGGGGATCAATTCAAGAACAGAATGGTAATGCTAAAAATGCTTTAGTCTCCTTCCATACGGCTGAGCGAGGAACACGAACCACTTTCTCTTCTCGCAAAAAAAGGAGACCGAAATGGAAACCAATGATGGTTTTGAATTAATTCTCGACGTCTGCAATGCCGAAAAATTCAAATTGATACCTCAATAGTCTGCCTCAGACTTTAAGTTCAGTAGAAAATTTGTTGTCTTTGGTCCTGAAAAGCTGTCCTGTCCTGGTGGCGAACACAGATTTAAGGTTAAGGTTAAGGTTTTTATTAACGTGTCAACGCCCATTTCAGTGCGTGATGCATTGGTTTCTTAGGCAGACACCGCTTTAGAGACGGTTACTCTAAAGGCACCCGTACCTACTATGTACAATGAATGTACTGTGTAGTATGCTTATAGAGGCCCTTAATGCCCCCATCTCCAGAGAAGCTGGACATGCGCTGGGTGACGTGTAGATGCAGTCAACAATCAACCCGGATCACAGAAACAAAACAAAAGGAAAGCTTACCACCCAAGAAAAGTTAATTTTCAGGGGAAAGGCAATATGAAAGTACGCAAGCTTGGAGAAAAATATCCTCCTGGGCGTTGACGGCAAGGAGACAATACCAACAATAAACCCAGTTATTCATATTCGCAAGTTATTGTGGAGCTTTACATAACTTAAAATATTCCAATTAACCCAGTGACAAGGAAAATTTTCAAAATAATAAATTAAACTAAGGATTTCAGACAAATACTTTTTCAATCTGACAAGATTTCGAGTAAACTTAGTCATCTTTCACGTAAAAATTATCATCTACCAAGCTAAATTGTCAAAATATTTGACCAAACTTAGGATTTTCGGCCAAAAATTCTCGTAATTGTACAATAATTTAAGCTACTTTAGACTGCTTTTACGTAAAAATTGTCATCTGAAAAGCTAAATTATCACAATATTCTACCAAACTCGGGATTTCTGACAAAAACTTTTGATAATTTACAACTTTTTGAGTAACTTTAGTCATTTTTTAAGTAAAACTTATCATCTGACGAGCTAAATTGTCGCAATATTCTACCAAACTCGGGATATCTGACAAAAACTTTTGGTAATTTACAACTTTTTGAGTAACTTTAGTCAATTTTGAAGTAAAACCTATCATCTGACTAGCTAAATTGTAACAAAATTCTACCAACCTCGGGATTTCTGTAAAGAACGATTGATAATTTACAACTTTTTGAGTAACGTTAGTCATTTTTTAAGTAAAACTTATCACCTGACGAGCTGTGAGTAAACATTCATGACTGTTTGTATCTAACCCTAAATGCCATAAACAATTCAGAAGTTTTAAATATTATAGAAAGTAAACAGTCATGACTGTTTGTATATAAACCAAAATGCCATAAATAATTCAGAAGTATTAAAATTAGTGAATAGTCATATCATAACCGAGTGTTTACAAGCTTGGGGTTTACGCAATCAATATAGTAGTTAGAGAAGTAGTAGTTTTGATTTATCATGTGAAGTCTAATGAATAGAGGACAATTCACGGAGCATTAGCAAATATTCAATATGCTTTGGTTTTAAGTTCGATCGCCTGGCTCGCTGGATAGATCCGGAGGTGGAAAAAAGGCGCTCTACGGAGCCCGATGATGCAGATATACTGTAATTGGCGCCTTCGCATAGCCCAGGAGAGTTTTCAAACAACAAAATTCAGTTTCACAAATATCAATCCAAACACTAATAGTTCCACAAAGTAAATTTCGAAGGACCACCTTGTTTTGGTAAAAACAAGGAAAACTGCTGCACTCTCGTCTGCTCCTTCAGAGTATCCAACACAACCAGCCAAGACAATCCAGAGAAAAGCCCGCCAATATAATGCGGCAAGGGAAACTGCTTCCTGCTATTCCTCCCGTGATCTCTCCTGAGATGATGCTGAACTCCTCCTACCAGAAGCTCACCAACTGAGACCTTTGAGTCGCCTACTTGACTCAAATGAGACTTTGTGCAGTTTCGAATCTTCACAATCTTCTTGCTTCGAGTCGCCAAGTTGACTCAAGCAACGATGATCCAATGCAATTCAAAGCGATGTTCA
>JAQFYT010000843.1:0-20464 GCA_034694925.1 Ceratophysella denticulata
TTGTTCAATTGAGAAATGGCGTCCATATTAACATAGTTAATGAATAAATGTCAAAAGACAATCCGCCTACTGATTTATTAATTTAAATTGAATTATCCTTGACCTTTCCCGAACTTGTTAGATATTTCTAAGTAATTTGCACCGAAAAAGGTTAAGGGTGTGCTCTATGCTGGGGATGGATTAAGCGGTGTTGGTGTTATTTTCTCTGGTAAACTTTGAAACCTGATATGCTCCAACCCAACTAAAAGCAACACGTTTCATCCCACATAAAGCAGACTTGTACGATGATACAAGCGGGGAGAAAGTAGAAATGGAAACGGTGAGACTGTGGGGACCCGGTTTAATTTACCTAACTTTTATGGTTCCGAAAACTCAATTTAGGAAACCCTACCAATATTAATTAGACGTTTCCTCTCGCAGCAAGCTGCTTTACAGACAGGTAGGTAAAAGGCTAGCAGCCTCTGCTGCTTTCTAATCTAAATGAAGGAGAAAATGGATTATCTTGAGAGAAATATACTCGGTTCGTCACGGCTCGCTGCTTCCACCACGGTAGGCACCTATTTTGTTTTGACAATAGAAGCTTTCTCTGTGTATGTTCCTGTTTGTGGTACAAATGACTTTCTAGATAGTTCATACTTGCCGTTAATACGTTATGTATTTTGCGACTACATAAATATGCTCGAGTAAACCTTCATTCTGAATAAATCGCTGGACATTCAGGAAGAGAATGGCTTAGAAAATCTAAATCCATCAATCGAAACCTTGAAATTTACTGCAACCGCAACATACACTTGAATTTGAATACGGAACAAAATAATCCCTGTTCTCAGCTGCCTGAGCTTAATTTATGATTCTCATTTTCTTGGATAAAACATATATCTTTGCCTTCGGTTGCACGACATCTCGTAGCGGGACAACTCGTAGCGCGACAACTCGTAGCGCGACAACTCGTAGCGCCCAACTTGTAGCAAGCCCAACTCGTAGCAAGCCCAACTCGTAGCAGCGACAACTCGTAGCAAGCCCAACTCGTAGCGGCGACAACTCGTAGCCGGCGACAACTCGTAGCGCGACAACTCGTAGCACAGAAATTAAAGTACGTAAATGCCGTCCTGCTATTAATCTTTTTATATATATATAGAATATTTTCAATGACATATTCACCTAAGAAGTTTCTAGGTAGATATTCATTGAATAAAATCAATTAAAATAAATTGGAGGTAAGTCCGCTATATATATACCATACGGTCTAGACTTGGAAAACATTCGTTCCCTTTATTTGTGTACTCATTTTTTCCTGGTTACAAATTACAGATATAAGAGTAAGTTAGTTTAAAGGCAGGATTTAAGTTTGTGCCAGAGTATTGAAGTAGATACAGTACATAGATACTTCTTTTGCTGCTTGAACTACATTTGAGTCCTTTCCCGTCCTAGATTTTCATTTCCTTTAACTTAATCGCTCAGGGGGACTTATATGGCCGGCATAATATAACATCCTGCACAGAATGAATGGCCTAGAGTGAATGTGTCGTATGCCGTTCGATTTCCATTGGTCAAGCAATTCTGCGTCATCCTAACGTCCAGGACTAGAGTAAAAATTATGTGGGTCTGTTGTAGGTACCTAAATCGTAGATAATATCCCAGAATTTGTCATAACTGTGAAAAATACTAATGGAAGATGCCGTTAGTTGCCTGTATGCACTCGATACGGCGTGCCTTGTGCTTTTTCAATTACTCCCGTCAATTCAGTTTACTTCTGAAGTTCTTCTAGTGATACACTACTATATAATTTAGTGTAACCGTTTTCAAAATGTCAGTAACATTTACATAAACGCGAAGGGAAAACTATCTTGACTTGTTTATATTTTTAACAGTTTGAGTTAATTGGGCAAACATATAATGTATGACAGGTGTATATAATTTTTATTACATTCCTTATTTAATTAGGATAAATTTATTAACTACACCAAGCTCGGACTACTAATTTTTTTGACATTATATTGATCCCTTTATCATGTAACTATTAATTGAGCTTTTTGGAAATATGATTCAGTCGTAATTATTATACGTGTTTTTCTTAATGTAATTGTTCACAAATACGTCCTGTATTGTTCTTGCTTTACACAAAAATTTCCATGCTACGAGCTGTCGCGCTACGAGTTGTCGCCGGCTACGAGTTGTCACCGCTACGAGTTGGGCGCAACGAGTTGTCGCGCTACGAGTTGTCCGTTGTCCCGCTACGAGATGTCGTAGATTCATGCGGTATATTTTTGGTTGAGAGTTATTTCGCTGAAATTCTTACAATTTGGTACGATTAGTTTTTAATTAGTTCGAAAACCTTGGTATTGTATGTTTGTGTTGTGCTACGAACAAAACCCCAATGAGAAATCTAATGTTTGTCGAAAATTAGGAATAGAACATTATATCGTTGGCGATTTGCAATTTTAAGCGAGATAAGACGTTAAAAAAGTACAACAAAAGTCGATCTAAGCTCTAATCCAAAATTCATGTGAAATAGTACGAATAGTTTCTGAACAAAATGTGTACCTTGCGTTCAGTTCAGTAATCACTTCCGTTCCGCTCTCGATTGTCTGAATAATCTGATTCCAGTCGTTGATCCATGTTCGTATGAATATAGCCTTCAAGTTCAAGAATAAATTTATATTAAAATGACTGCTGCATTATTACTACGGGAAAAAGAAAATCCACGGCACAATACCTCTAGTGTATATTTTACCACTTACGATATGGATTGCAGCGAAAGCTTGAACTATTCTGCGACAATTACGGCTATTGGTAAACATGATACGAATGCTAAGCGAATACGACGCTCCCGTTCAACTGACACCCGATGACTAAAATTGATCATCCGTCTAATAACGTATTTATTAAGTGAGGAACCTAAAGCGACTTCAAGACGGTATCGTCAGTCGAACAAAAAATATGCGAAGCTGAGTACTCTCAGTACCTACTCTGGTACACACGTACCAAGTATCTAACTAACATGGAAATGACAGCCAGATCACATACATATTCTTAAATGGCTTCAAGTGCAAGAATTTTGCACAACTCGTCAATAATAAAACGACATCAAGATGATTTATTGATTTGCAAATAGTGAAAGACTACAGCCAGTAGAGCCAGACGCCACGGAATAGTTCCAATCTGAATCTGCAGTGAAAAGGCGTGAGAAACTCTATAGCAATGAATAAAAGTAGGCAACTGCTCATCATACAGAGTAAATCAGCAGTACTTACAACATTATACAATGTAGTTCTACCGAATCTCTAGAACTCTAATGGCGGCTTGGCTATATGCTCGTAAAATCTTGGGCATTCCATTTCGGCAACTTGTAGAATCTTACAAACGAAGGCATTTTGTTTCATACGTGACTTACATCGTGCTAAAAGTAAGCACTATAAAGTTTAAAATCAATATGTTCTATTTATATGTAATCTTTAATCTGTACGCAATAACATCCTGCTTATTGTTTAAAACTTGAGCTTTCCTTAAAATATGATGACATAAACACTTAACGTGAATGATTCATTTATACTTCGCACACTGACGGATTCGAGAATGATAATTATTTTAATCCCTAAGAAAATATTGGAATTTGTTTCACAATGCTAAATCTCATAAAGTAAAAAGCAGATTATTCAAATTTTGTTTGTGATTTAGCTAATATTTCCAAAAGCGAAAGCGTATAGTCCCAGGATGCGGAGCACCCTTTTTCATAAAGTGACTAAACCAACCCCGGTCTAATTGGATTTAAGTAAACTTGAATTTCAGCTGGTTGCAATTTAAATATTTGGGTCTGGGGCTGTAAATTAAATTCACTCAGACTCCATTCACTTACAATATTTTCCGGTCATTTATTTATGATTCTTTCCAAGCGTGGTACCTCTTCCATAGTCAAACACAACATGTCAGAGGCACAATTTCCTATTGTTGATCTGACGACAATGCCAAAAAACGTGTGGAACACAAACACAAAATAAAACAATAGTGGGTGAGGTGAGATTTCAACATGAATGAGCAGTAGCGTTTAGCGTCTATTTGGCAAGTGTTAATTTGTTAAAGCGCCCGTAATGGCGGGTCAAAATCAGGGCGTCAGGGCACAGAGGACGCAAACGCTAGTGAAGGGTTACATCAGCGTGTAGCTAGTTTGGTCTACATATTGTGATAATATATTCGGCTTATATAGTTTTCCAAATTATGGGATGCTGTTGTGCTAAACCTAAAGCAGAACCGAACATGGAATCAGGTCCATCTTGTTGCAAGAAGTGCTGCTGCTGTTGTTGTCGTCGGAAGAAGCTGTCTCAATCAAAACCAACATCCAGCCGAGGTCGTTGTTGCTGCTCCAGAAGAAAGAGTACTAGTAAATGTTGCTGTTCCAAGAAGGCTAAAAAGAATCAGAAGCTGGGACAACCGACTGGGAATAGGAATCATTCTGCAGGACATGTACCAAGGCCCTATTGCCGCCACTGCCTCTGTTGTTGTTACTGCTGTTGTTGCTTTTACGTCAAACTGGAACGGAAACCACGGACTGATTTTATTGGAATTGAACAGCAACAGCAGCCATTATGGGAAGGTGACTGGAATTCAAACACGGAGTTCAGCTCAAACCCCGTTGAGAAGGGTACGCAGTATAGTTCCGTTGGCATCCCTTCAAATGGCCCTGCTGCAGACAGGAAGTTCCTCCTGAACAAGTCCGTGGGCGTGAGTGTTGAAGCTTTCAACTGTCCAACGCCCGTGAACTCGGTACAGAATGTCATGGCGGGAGACGTTGTCCACTGGGACATGTTGATCAACGTCGAGGAGTCCATGAATATGGATGAAACGACGAGTACCTCCGGTTGTTGCGACGAAGCCACAGCCCCCGACGTTCTCCCCAGCCTTAGAAGCATCAGAAGGCAGGAAGAACCTCAAAAGGTTAAGAAGAAGAAGAAAAAACCGAAAAGATGGTACTGACATGAGAATCCTCTGTTGAAACTACACCCTCAAACACAACGCATCAGATTCCGCTGTAAATTGAACCAATACCAATCAAAATAAATTCACTTAGCTCAATCAAGTCCCTAATTCAATGCGTTATACTTCGTTTTTACCTTTTCGAATTATTCGACAAAAGCAGAATTGCGCTAGAATGCTATGGATCATTTCTCGTACCCCCTTTGCCGCAATACCTAGGTTGAATGATTTCATCATCGTACGGTTTTTGTTTTCAAATATTCATGCCATAAAGCCTGAGGAATACGTTGGAAAAATAAATATCAAAATCCCGAATAGACAATTGCGCCGGATTCATTCTTAATAAATATATTTTCAATTTATTGCGAGTTTTTTTGGAGAAATATTCTTGCAATTTCAAACCTTGCCGTGTAGCGTTATGCCAATGCCTGAATTACATAACAGATCAACTACAAGCATGATAATATCTAATATTTCGGTTGAACCGTTGTCTGTGATAATCATTATCATTAGCTTAATTCTACAATAATTCTACAATAATTTAGCGAAATAATAACATCGTGATAAAGAATGTGGCTACCAAGAACTAAACACATTTAGTTAATAGATAGCACGTAGTAATACCATACCGTCAAACACAAATATTCTTAATTTGTTAGTTAGTATATCAAATCTGTTAGTAAAAACATTAAAAAGTCCTAAGTGAATCTATTAAAGCGATATTGCAACACAGTACACGTATATTTGTATTTATGTACAAAAATATGGTACAAAATTGCCGACTTTATAAAAAAGAAACTAATATATATGTAATTAAATCAAAATGTCAAACAGAAATGTCACTACTAGACTTGAAATTTATTATTTTTTTCGAATTAAGTAAGCCAGACATATATAAATACCGAATTGCACCTGTTGACTCCATTACCATAACCCAATGAAACACAGTTATTCTTTTCATGTCACAAAAGAATGCAGTACTTACTTAAGGTAGGGTTTGTGTTACTTACAACAAATATAGAACCGCTATATTCAAGTTGTAAATACTTAGACAAATACTGCCATCAAGGTTAATTAAATTGCTGGTTATGGCAGTTTTTTAAGCTTTAATAAAAATTCTATCGCTCTAACAATTGGTAATATTATCCAAGGCGAAACAACGAAGATCTGCAATTACAATTCCTGACTAGGGACAAAAGGCACCAAAACATAAAATAAGCTAGAATACCGTATTAAATTAAAAAGTGATTCAGATAAAAAAAATTGGTCTCTCATATTCTCCAGTATAAAGTTACTAGGTAATTAATAAAGCGAGATTTGCTTTACGAGGCGGTAAATAATAATACGATATAAGCTACTAGGGCTACACGCTAAAATAGGATTTCAATTAAATCATCGGCTATAAAATTCATTCAGACTACATTCAAATACATAAACATAGTTCCAGGTATACAAAATGCCTTGATAGTGCACATCGTACAGAGTACAAATTCATCAATTACCTAAGAATATTACGGTGTGAATATTCTTTTCGCTCGTTTGTATAAAAAATTTAGAGAATTAATTGCTTGATTGTTCAAGAAGAAACAGTCTGAATCTGAAATACAAAGTTTCTAAGCTCAGTCACACAAAGTCCAGTATTTGTAGAATGGCAGGATTAGAATTATGTGGTAAATTACTTTACAAAAATGCTGATAATGGTTTCAAGTGTTAAAGCTTGGGTTCATGGACTTTTAGATATATTTTGCATTTGGCTATTATGTATCTACTCTAATTTCAACGGACAAACGTACTGAAGCCCAAACTTTGATTTACAGATACGCTTTCCCATAACCACGAATACTGACTTATAGAAATACGCATGCGAGAATATCAATTCTTAGAATATTATTAAAATAAACTTTAAATGGTAACACTAGAAAAGGGTTCACTGATCTGCAAGGATAAATAATTCTTCTTCTCGATCTCCATCCAGGCACATAGTGGTGGGTTCTTCAATTCGTTTAGGATTCATCCGGAGTAGCAGCAGCAGCAGCTTCGCCCTGTAACTTTCCAACCAGAAGTTTGACCCATCCCCTGGGCATAGGCTCACTCACGCTACTCAAATGCCCTTGGCTATGACTTCGACCGCTGGATCTCGAAGCAGCCCTTTCAGTCAACGGGGAATTACCCCCACTCGACTCAGTATCACTGCATCGGCGGCTGGAAGGAAAGCTAGTCGTTTTAGACGGTGAGACTTCAATGACCGTGTTGATCGTGGACGTGGAGTGCTGGGAACTCGTTTCACTCTCGTCTTCCCGCCCTCCGGACCCAGATCTCCAGAGCTCCAATTCCTTTCTGCGCTCTTGTATGGACTTCATTCCCTCGAAAGATGGACTCGAGAGATCATCTTTCTGAAACTGGGCACACTCTTCTAAATGCTTCAATTTCTCCAAAATGGCTTGGCTACAAACAAGACTCCGTTTCCTGGAATCGGAAAAACTACGATTTGGCACTTGGGACGGAAGTCGAAGATGTTTCGAGGACAGCATTCCACCGTCCTCTTCTTCGGTGTGTTCACTGCAGAGACTTTGGCGCCAACGGGCAACAGGCCCATTTCTTCCACTCGGAGATTCGGACTGGGAAGTCGAGACGCTCATTTCATCTTGATCCGAGTAAATGGCACTATCTGGAAACATCTCACTCTCAAGTAAGCTCTCAATGGCTTCAAAGGAGCGCTCATAAAAGCTGTCAGCCGAGTTATCACTGTCCGAGAGCGTGGCGTCCTCGTTCTCTCCCTCGTGATCAATGTAGCTGAGGTAGAGGTCTCGGTGATTGATGCCCTTACGACCGCCGCGGTTGGGTCGGAGGAATAGGGAAGGACTAAGTCCATCCAGAGAATTCTGCCCGCTTTCTTCGAGCCCAAGCCGCTCTCCGTCCGCTGAGCTAGACGAAGTGACTGTGGATGAGACAGACATGACAGACTGAGTCCTCTGATTCATTAATCTTTCATTTAGTGCTGAGCCGAGGAGTTTGGAGAGGGCGTAGTCCGAATGCTCGCAGCATTGAGCGAGGCGGGCACCAATTTTCTTGGATGCGAGATTATTCGTTGAGCTCCCGCAACTTCCTAAACTCCCGAATCCACTACTCGTTACACTTTCGCAGTTCTCACTATCCGAATCTCTGGAATCCTCCTTTATTTTCTGTTTTAAAGACTTTTTTTGCTGACGAGACATGAGGCTGGAAGACGGAGCCTTCCCACGTTTATCAGCCCGATCATTCACGTTCGGATTGGACCCAAAATTCAGTGTTCCACTCGAGCTGTTATCAGAAGTCATCATCCGATTGGCCTTGATTCCGGACAGGCGGTGGGTTACGCTGAGAAGAATGTGCTTGATGGATGACTTGTTAGAGCGGTAGATTTTGTGATCGGGATGAAGACTCAGGTTCTCCATAGACGTGATCGGCGTCAATTCTGTCGCCAAGTCATCCAAGTCTTCGGTAGGAGCAGTGGAAGAGCTTCTGCCCATCTCCTCATTGAATTTGCTCATGTACTGCTCCATTTCGTCCAGGGTCATGTCCGATGGCGAAGGTTTATCAGAAGCAATTGTGAATGGACGATCCGGAACGGGATACTTTCCATCCCGAAGCCTTGATTTGACACCAGGGCTCCCTGGTTCTGGTTGGTGCGTTGGTTGTGGAAGAGGTGCAGTTTGGTGCTGGCCGACCTGGAAGCTTCGAGGTAGTGATCCAGACTTCGTGCTCGGAGTAGCCAAGTGCTCTCCTTGCTGTTTGAGCCAAACAGCAGGTAGGGTTGGAATATTGGCTTCGGACGAGGAAGATGAGTCGGACGTGAATGAGTTTGGAAAAACGCCCGAGTCACCGTGCGGGAGGGAGTCTGACTCCTTGGGCTCCGTGGTGGGGCTGGGGTCTTTGCGGGAACACGTGAAGGAGTGCGTGTGTCGAATGCTCTTCTTCCCTTTCTCCTCCGCCGCCTTTCCGTTCTTTCTTCGATTGGGATCAGAGCGTCGGAAACTGCTCCAGAGCAGTGAGAGTGGGTCATAGTGAGAGAAGGGACCGCTGATGAATCTTCTCGGAGTCAGAGTTGATTTATTTCCTGGATCCGACACAGTCCGCTGCACATTCTTGGAGGCCAGTGACAGAATCGACTCATCATCCTCTGCAATATTCTCTCGACTGTTTTCCGTCATGGACCCGATTCCGTTCGAGGATGAACCTTGACTTCCATTACACTTGCTCGAGTCCAAGTGCTTTCCGTTTCGGAGGTTGAGGTTGAGCGGGGGCTGTTCCTCTGTCTCCGTTTCAGAAGCAGATTCCTCTTCCTCATGGAGCTGTCGTTGCTGGTGTTGGGCAAGGGCTCGTCGAAGATGCACGAGTCGTTGCTTGCTCAAGATTCGCTGGAACTCCCGATTCTGCATAACTAACTGACCAACGATTTCTTCCACAGATTCACGTCTGGGGTCGACACGGGGCGGTGGTTCATCTTCCTCTTCTTCTTGACACAGGTCGAGGTGAGAACCCGAGATTTCCGATTCACAAGTTTCCTCGCCAATGCTCTCGGTCGAGTCAATCGTGAGTGCGGAGTTGCCATGGGCTGGAGAGGATAATCCATTAGACTCCTGGGCTGAGCCGTTGACGGAAATCCCAGGCTCAGATTTTCGTCTCCAACCACTTAACTTTTTCACCTAAAATGAAAGAAAAAAACGTATTCCATCATCTCTGTCTTTTTCATACATTATTCATGGGCGTACGGGTTTCCTGATTTGAGAGGTTAGGAATGGTAATCCTCTCCAAACTCCAAGGAAAACAATAACTGGTAAAACTGAACGGGGTACTGAATAATTCAAGCATTAACCTTGGAATAATTTCAGCAAGAAATATATAAGCTTTTTCCAATTAACTTTTTCTTATAACGATTTTATCAATTTGTCAAATTAAAAAACAGCTGTGAAAGAAGAGATTGAAGCCACTCGAGCAATAATTTATTAAATAAATTAAATCCTGGTATGTGGCCTGAACTAATTGAAGTGTCACAATCAGTTATAATGATAAACTCCACTTAACACGAATGAACTTGGGGAAATAAATGAACTCCTAGCTAAGTAGTTCAAGATCAGGAGGCACTCTTGTGTCAAGCTAAGAAAATAAATGTTCTCTAAGCACCATTGATCATTGTCTCCAATGAAGCAGCATAAACGCTTCCATTTCCATCCTCATCTGCGTGAATTATGCCTCGAAATTAAAGGCCAGCTCCTCGCTGTTTAGTAGGTTTATTATTCTCATTAGGGATACTCTATGTGACACTCGAGTAAGAAAATCCCGATTAGGACTTCGTTACGTCCTATTTAGCAAGTTCAAGTTTGGGCTCTTCAGTCAAACGAGACAGGAGACAGGGAATTGCGAAGAAACATGGCGCACAAAACAATGCCAAATATAAAGGGTCGAAGAATAGCCGAGCGGACAAAAAGTTGCAACCACGCAAAAAGTACAAAATCAAGCTATTCCAGGCTATCGTGCAACTTCGCAAATTTAGTAAATCCGATTTTATACAATGTGGTTTTATGTCTGTTGTGTGCACGCTGTTTCTTCTTTACGAACCAGCCTAAATGCACCACCTCAGCTACTCCACGAAAAAAAAAACGTCTTGAGCTATTGCTATTGGCTAATGTCCAGAAGTTTTGATATAATACTCAATACACTGCTCGATAAATCTTTCTCTTACCATCCCACAATAACTTAAATGGTCAATTAGAAAAGCTCTCAAATGCCCAAAACATTGGTTGAGATGATTCATGTTCATGGACCCTCCCCGAAAAGCTCCACAATTCTTCTTATTCAAGTTCAGTTTTTGTTCTTTGGGAACCTCGAGAGATGTGTTAATACATCGGAGGGGTCACAAGAGGGGAGTAAGGTTTAAGTTTGTGGAGATAATGACATACCAATCGTTTCTCAGTGTTCCCAGATGGTGGACAACTAGCACTGCTCATTTTCCGATCGATTCCAATTCCAATCTCTCGATCACAACTGTCCTCACTCCGGTCCCGCGTCGTGGGACTGCTGTCCAGTGATGTTCTTCGACTATTTCGACGCCCAGTGAGCGACTGTCAGGAATTATTACAAGAAAAAAGAAATGCGGAATAAGTAAATAAACAGGGAACCCGGAGGGAAGAGCCCTCTCAACATCATTTCATCGGACAAGTCCAGAGTGCATCACTCTTGAGAATAAATGCAATTCACAGAGATTGTCGGGGGTGGGAGATAGACGGAGTGGCTACTCAAACTGCATCTCTACCTATTTCAGATGTCGTAGATTTCGAAGACGGACACAACGCCGAGATTCGTTCTATCGTATTCGCGCATTGTAAGAACCCTTGGTAACCACTTCGAAGAGCGGTTACAGCCTGTAGATGCAAGTCTGCTCAAATGTTGCTCCTGGATTTCTACCCGCCTAATTATTACCATCGTTCCAAGCTAACGTCATTTTCAAACTATGCTACGTAAATTGGATTTTAGATTTAAAAATGTCTGCTTTATAATAATAAAATAAATCGTTGTAAAAGAATAAAATAATTAAACGTATATACGATAAAACCTGCGGCTCATCCGAGAACCGGAAAAAAATTCCAGCGCAGCCTCAAGACTTCAATAGTAACAAGAGCAGATCATCAACGGTTGATTATAAAATCATGCCATGTAGCGTCGCTTTCAGTAGGATTTTCTAATTTAAATTTTGCCAAATTGACCTAATATATCAGTTTCCAAGTAAAGAGCCTACGACAAAATTCATGCGAGAATGCCTGCTCGCTCACTTCTCATCTCATCCGTTTAATATCGCCTCCACTCAATCTTCTCCTCCCCTACATTCTTTTTTTGTTATTTCAGGCCGTGCCCTTACCAGAGCTAAAATCTTTATAAAGTAAAAGCAGAAAAAATTCCTAGAATCAGAATCCTTTTCAGTTGATTGAGTTAAATTCCATATGTGACAGAAGAAGGCTTTCTATTTCCTATTATTAAATTCCAAAGTTGACTGGATTGAGATTGAAATAGGCTCATACCTCCTTCGGACTAATCGGGTCATTTTTTCTGCCTTTTCGAAGCCGGGCTTTGAGCGTTGACTCGGCCTTCCGACGATCTTTTTCATTTTTTCGTCGTTCCAAGTATTCGGGTGCAGAGTGTTGTCTCTTGGTCTGAACCTTTTCGGACATCACTGACTCATCTGAAAGATAGACAGGGAATCAGAGTCAGCATTGTTATCTTTGTACTAGGATGTTGTACATGAGTAAAGTAAGGGTAAATATTTACTAAACTCGTCTTCTTCTTATGGAATGTAATGTATCAAACGGTAAACATGAGTCAACTCTTTTTTCTTTCCAAAAGAAAATATAATATGAAGCATAAACTAAAGAATTTACAGGGCAAACACGTAAAATACCAAAAAGCTGCACCGCGGCCGGCATACCACAAAATAATGGGGCATGAAACAAAAGGTGATAATGAGAAATGAACATTTCTTGAATAATAATTTGGAGATGATGCTCTCAAAGGCGTGGGTCAATTTCACGGTTGAAGAGCATAAAAGTCGAGAGGAATCTCTTGAGAGGGGCTAAAATGCTAAGAGGTGTTTGGATTATAAAATTGTACCTTGTGGCCGACCCTGTCCCAATTCCATGACGAGCTGCCGAGCATGGGTGGGGATGACGGCATGGTAATTCTCCAGGATAACTCGCTTCAGCTGCAGTGTCCAGCCACGTTTCTGCTCCAAATTCTTGGCCTATTGTTCCATATAAGGTATATCGGGATTAAGATTTCACATTCAATTCAAGGGTTGTGATAATGAAGACAACTCTGAGGAATATCTGGTCGAAAGTGTCACCCAAGTTCAGGTTCAACGTTCAACCTAATCTCTCGTAATAAGCTGACGGCTTAGGACTTTAACGCCCAGATTCAAGTTGCATTAGAGATTAGAGCTCATGACAAGAATCCTACACGTAATTTGAAGTCAGACTGTCACCTGTCAAGGAAAATGAAAGTGTACAGTTGATTCCATCGTTCCTTACCTGAAGTGTGCATTGGAGACGCGGATTGTCGAACGGAATCACGTGGAAACTCAAGGGCTCCCCAGGGACACTCTCGATCAGCATCAGATTCGAACACTGCTCAAGTCAGCACAGAGTACATAGCAGCGCCCCACCAAACACGAATCATGAAATAATACAAGAAAAACTGGATCAATTCATCTTCCTGCACTTCTTGGACGCTAGACAATAGTATCGGAATCGGTAGGGGACATAAAAAAATAGGAGAATAGAGAAATCAAATAAATGGGCAGTGGCCACACACATGCGGGCCTCTGAGACCGTAGATAACATTTCATTGCGAGTCCGGCGCTAAGGTTTTTGGGAACGTGTCGCTTTAACCTGGTAAATTCGGCCTCTGTATTTTACGTTCAAGATGATAGCATTTGTAAAAAAAAATCACTTCTTTATGCTCATTTTGACAAGCATACCAAGCCGAGCAGTAAAAAATTAGGTCCAAACATCGTGATTCAACTCTAATGGTAGCAAATTCGGGAGGTTCAAATGACCGTCGACGACCACTTCTTCTGATCTTACAGACCAGGTTCACGTTCTCTAAAGAAGTTTTCTCTATCAAATCATTCCGGTTGACTACATGGCTAAATTACGAGAGAGGCACTTATCCCACCCAACCCAGGACAAAAAAAAACGTATTTCTCAACGTCGCCTTGGATAAGAAAAATAAGAAATAGCCAATTGATTCCCAAGAGCTCCGCTTGACCTTCCTTTGTTTCGGGTGGATGAGAAACCGGGGATTTGCCTGATAGTAAACCTGGAGACAGGAACCGAGAGGGGTGATAAGGGCGGAATTTGAGTTGATAGGGTACACATACACTGCATTAAGAAAGAGATATAGTCATAATGAGATAACTCAATCCAGAATCCAGTACAGCAACATCAACGCAACTTTCCTATCTTTAGTTTTCGAAGAAAAAAAATACCATGGCGTTAGGGCGTCTGGAAAAACGGCTAGCAAGACCTCTCGCTTTCATTAATTTAATTACTTTAGCGAAACCACTCTTCCCTCACGTTGAGGATTCAACGACGGCTGGAAGAGATTCGGAATTGAATACATACCGTGATATGGGATTTGTAGCTCAGAATCCCATCCTCCTTCTTCTTCGTGATGAGAAGCATCTTGTCGAAAAGAAAGACGTGCCGAAGTGCCTTGGCTCCATAGACACGGAACGTTCCTTCAGCACACAACTCCCCGTAGGTTGTCAGGTCCTCACCCTGTTCATGAAAAAACCGAAAATCCGAGATGTAAATATTATGCGGATTACAATTTCTGTTTAATCTTTTATTTAAAATTCAAACAAAGAAAGTTATAGCGACTAAATGCTTGAAAATATTAAATCAGGAGTTCAGGACTCATGTTCGTGGGAAAGATAGTTAATATCTTTTAGCACTGACATTAAATCTTAAACACACATACGAACATGATGTGTATGACTAACAATATTATGTGAACGCCGACAAACAAACAAATGCATCTTGTAACAATTTCAAAATATTAAATCTAATTAATCTTAATTTTGTCTTCTCTAAGACAGTTTTGAATTTGATTTCGTAAGTTTAGAAGATTAGCATAAATCGTCATCGTTGTCCAGCATAAATCGTCACCGTTGTCTAGCATAAATCGTAATCGTTTTCTCCGGAACTTATTTAGTTCACCGCACTATTCTGTCCCGTTTATGATGACCAAGTTCGTGTGAGTTCGACAATTGAAACAAATAAACGTGAATTAAATCAATAATCAATGCTGGAATCAATACAAACTCAAGAAAAAAATCATCCCGTCTTATTTATGCAATGCACGTGTGGTTATTATACCTGAGCGGCCGGAATTCTGAATTGAACACAGATTAGTTTATTAACAACGGTTAATATACATTATTGGATGATCAGTTTTAAGATCAGTATGCGCCAGGAACACTGACCATCGATCGTGCTGACAACTCATTATAACAGTGCTTGTCTAAATTCCATCTTCCAAATCAAAAACCGAAGAACAGTACCAATGCCTTCCTTAACAGATTCCGTTATTCCGTCAAGTCAAGACGAGACGGCATATGAATTACAAGGAGTTTTTCTCTATTCAACACTGTCTATTTTGTTTAATGAAATAAAAATATGTAAATGAAAGCATGAAGGCGAATACAATATTCGATATTTGGAAGTGGAAATGAAGTGCTCATCTCGGGAATTCACAAAAGCGAGCCGTATATTGAGTCAATAAATAACTATCTACTGTTAGCAAACAAGGAGGGTGTCTCTTTTTTCTTGAATGAGTCGACTAACAGGAGTTTCAAAGTCAACTTCATCTGGCATGGTCTATTATTCATGGGATAAGTATGCGGACGAACTCGGTTCCTTCGCCAAAGAGGATTTATTAAATCCACAGAGATGTGTATAAGCATAATAATAAAAAGTGGAAAACTACATTCATTCACTTCATTGAATTGCATAATGGTAGCTATCATCTTAGCACTGAAGATGAGAAACGGCAGAAGCTTTTATCTCTCAAATTCTGAACCTTCTTCGGCTCAAATTTGCAACGGTTTAGAGAACATAATATACAATACTGTTATTCACCGAAAGAAGATCCTTCAAATGTCACTTTAGGGAGCAATGCGTAATGCAGAAGGACAGGGAAATGATCGGATTACTGCGTATTGTTTCGGATGCGAACATACATACGATGTTGCATTGTATGTATTACATATTGGCATTAAAAGTGCGCTACCTACCGGGTTATATGAATTTTAAAAACGGAGCAGAACTAGTTAGGCTAATATATGTAAAACTTTTTGTGAGGCATATTTATTTGGAAGATCTGAATGAACAATAGCGTCTATTTCGGCTAATTTAAAACTGGAAGCTTGGAAAACTACAGAATAGAGTATTGCGATTTACGGTAATTATTAGGTGCTGTCGACAAGGTAGTTTAAAACATAATTTCAATTCATTCACATATCCGATAATGTCGAAAGCTCAACACAAGTCCTGAATGGAATTCATTTGTTATTCCAGCAAAGAATGTACCTGCCAACCGTAGAGCAGAGACTGGATTTCCTGGACCCTCACGGCGTGCTCGTGTCGTCTTTTCATATCATTGATGTGATGAGCAATATTCGTCATGGCTGACAGGGCTTCAACAATAGCGGCGTAACCCTCTTCTTCACCGTCATAGTGCTTCACAATATTCTAAACAACACCGACAAACACATTATTACAACACCCTTCTTCTCTGAGACATTGTTGTGAAAAACATAGTTTCCAAATAAGGTTTCTTTGACTCAGCAAGTGTGTCGTGTCTCGCTCATAATCCGTTCCAATAACCAATATTTTACATTTATTTTCTGAGCTTTGAGCTCAAAGATTCATTGCCCTACTCCCACAGTTAAACTGCATGAGCTATAAAACGGAGATTACGTGATGAAGATGCATTAACATGTTATCAAACTGGGGTTAGGACCACTAAACGCCCATTTACTGACTTTGAAGTGGATAATTCACATAAATCGTGATTCGCGGAGCCTGGTTCCGACACGAGTCAATTGCCGAGGCCAAGAACAAGCTCATTGCATCGACATTACCATATACCAATACCAAAATGTGTTTGTACTACTAGAGTGTCCTTTTTACCTGAAGAAGTAAGTGATATTTGAGAATTCTTTGGACAGGTTTGAGGAGGTAGGAGCCTAATGGAAGCGTGTGACCCAGGAAAGCTTGACGCTCACGAAAGGATTTGGCGGATTGATCCTGCCGCATCATCTCCGTCAAAATCGACATTGTCCTGGATTAGAAATAAATACACAAAAAAAGTACATGAGTAAGTACATTAAAAAAAATTTACCTTGAACATTGAAGATGGTTCGACGTTCAATCGCCGAGCGATTAGGTAATAATGATTAGCAGCGTTTAGCACTATAGCTTCTTCGACCATTCAACCCTTTAGCATTCCACACGTCTGTCTTACTTACTTTTACACGGTTACATACATTAAAACATTGAAACTTCATGTCGGCATGAATAGGAGGTGCCCTTGGCTAAAGCACTTCAGAGCAGCGTTAAGTACGTGACACATCTCAATCCGAAAATTGAAGTCAAGCAAATTCAGAGAGAAGTAGCTCGTAAATTCCACAAGCCTTCAGACATGCAGCGTTAATTCATAATTCAAATACTCATGTCCTACAAGATGGAAACATATAACGCAAACGCAAATATGGACGCAGAAAGAAAAGTACAAATGACATCCGAATGAAGTGGATGATTAATCGATGTGCTTCGTCCTTATTTCATGTACTTAGCTTAAATACAGCTCCGGTAGCAGTGGACATATCAGATAATGTTATATCTTATATCCGAAAACCCATTACCGTACGTCGTCGTCTATTCACTAAATGCCCGCACGACACAAGCTAATACAATGCTTCATATCTACATCTCCGTTAAGGCGATGATTAACGCTTCAAAAGATACAGAATACTACATAGTCAAGCGTTTATTAAGACACAGAGCCTCATGAATATCATTTATCTTCATCAATGATTGTCGAAATTCAACATGTTCCATAGACCACACATTCATTCAAGTTCAAAAGCAAAGCACGAACTTACACACCAAATGCAACATATCATTCATCAATTATATTTGTAAAATTTAACTTCCTATTCAGTAGTCACAATTGTGATCAATGAACTAGAACATTTTCATATTCTGAAAGTCCTATGCTGTATAATTTCTTCAATGTTCAACATAACCCAGTCAAAGCCAAGCCACCAAAGACGTTTCCTGGATAAGAACAGTCAGACAAGAGATATTTGATGCGTCTAGTTACCCACAAATCCAATGTCTGTCAAAGACTTAGGAGGAAGTATATATTTACAAAAACAGCAAAACCGTGTCAGGTTACTCCGAAACCAAATCAGCATGAGAGAACTAGTCTGCATCTGACAAATATAAAACGATGAATAAGCCTTGGTTTCTGCGTTCTTATGACATCAATCATACTTTGAAATGAAAATAAGACGAGGCACGACTGGCCTGGGTGCACTGCCTATGCTATTTATAAATTTTTTTTTTCTTTGCATGCAAATCCTGAGGATTCACGCAAGTAAAATGAATGGCATTTATAAAACAGATTCAATTTCAAGTCCTAAAATATTTATGCGCATTTCGAAGGAAGATAGACAAGTCGGGAAGAAATACTCCTTATTCAACTGGAATTCAACAAAAGAGATACACGCCCCATGACCACACTTGGTTGTTTAAAAAACGATTATCTAATACATTTCCTTTGTTTCTTTTGGCAGAGTCACGACGATCTATTATAGACGCGGATTCCTAAAGAAGAATATCTTCATAATGCGTATTTAGCTTACGAGACGGACACCTACCCCCTATGCGAAAGATATCCAATGTTCACGCTTCAGTAATCTTAAATTAAAATTAACTTTTTATTGTTGCTTAAAGGACTATTAAAATGTCAAATTGGTGTTGCTGTGTATTTTGAACACCGGAAGCCGACAATATACGGAATCCGAACTCGGGAAGAATAATTTGGTTTCAATAGATTACATTATATGTAGTAGATGCAGAAAAAGAAGCTGATATTGCTACAGGACGGTAAACCTCAATGAAAGGAAATATTTTGCTCCATGGAACGCATTTTCTTATTATTTGCACTAAACATTCGTACCAAATTAGCCATAGGATTCCTAAACACAATTCCGTACGCAGACACTTTAAGAAATACATACCTAATGCAAATTCTGCAGGAATCACTGGGTCTTTGTTTTTGATCGCATATATTAGGTTACTGTACACTCATATTCGAACAAACATGCTATTTACGTCCTCCATGTATGAGAACAGGAAATTGCTAATAATGGTCTTATAAACCAAACCCCCCGGAAGCATTGCTCACACCACTCGGTATTTACATACCGTGAAGAACCAAACGCACGCAAGCCGTAACGTAACACATCCCGGCTTCTCACACTTTTGCGTTAGGATTGTTATCAAGATAAGTATTTTTGAGGCAATCCTTATAAAGTATTACATTTTCACACATGGATTTCGCAATAATTCTTGTTGACTGCAAGTGTTTCAGGTGAGGTTCAAGGTGCGGAAAAGAGAAGCAAACAAAATGGAAAGTGAATCATTAGTATTATTATTTCGCACTTAGTTGTACATTCGAATTCGTAGCATATTGTTCAGAAAATTCAACGCCTAGTTTAGGTTTCTTCCTTCCTTGCTCCAAAATGAATGCAGATGTGAATCACCATAATATAATTATAGAGGAAGCAAAAGAATGATAAAATGATCATAATAATTTGGAGCTCTGGTTTCTCGTAAGGTGTCATTTGAAACTCATTGTTGTGTCTTGTGTTACACTACACAAGAGAAGGAGATAAGGGCTTGTCAGGCGTCAGTTTGCCGGAATGCGTTGCAAAAATTCAAGTTCAACCAGAAGATTAAGTGGAGGGTGTAGGTCAGTGCCACGTTCCTTGACTCAAGACAGGAAACTAATGACATCATAAAATATAACTATATACAATATACATGCGAGCTCTGAAAAATCCTAATATCAGGCAGAACTCAGAAGCCTTTTTAGCATTTGAACTGAACGAGCAAAAGCCAACAACCTTCTTCCTCAGCCCCGTCATGCGAACGGAACAAAAAACTAGCATCTCATCCATTATCAAACATCTTGTCCATTCAACAGTCAATACAAAACTTCTTAACACAAATCCATCTTCTTACATCATTGTACAACAATCAAGTGAATCAAGCTGCAGTATTACTTCCTATCTTATTCTTAAAAGCATGAACATATTTGCGAAATTGTAAATGGAAATTACGCTGCGGGAAAAGCCTTATGAAAAATGCTTTCGCAAAAGTTCATTTCATGTTACATATTTAGTTCGGACATATCCGCCTTGCTTTATTCAGTTTTCGGCCAATTCGACTTACGAAATTCGCCCTGTGCAAGTAGTGTGTCACACACATAAATATTTACAGCTGAGCGCAAAATTCTAAAATTCATCAAAATGCGCAGATATGAGATACGTTTACGTGTTAGGCTTTATGTCTGGTTCTGATCCAGATTTTGAAGGAATTTAATTCAGTATTTGCTCAATCGGACAAAAAAAATGGTTGGGTGCAACGTGCAATGATCCAATATGAAATGTCCATGAGCCTTAATTTTGCAAAGTGGAAAACGTGAGAATAAGCTGAATATGAAGCTTGAACCAATCTGGACACAATGGGAAGACCGGGAAAGGAAAAGTCGTCCATTGACGGACATGAAACATAGACACAATGCGTAAATGTAAAATGTAAAATGTAAAAATGTAAAATTGCTTATTTCGTCTTTCTATAGCGTAATACGGTCATCCATATTTTTTCCA